>VZSE01001754.1:910744-995522 GCA_013398275.1 Promerops cafer | reverse complement strand
GCTGCCCTCGCAGCCCCGCCGGGGAGCGGCGCTGCCGCCCCCGCCTCCGCCCGGTGCCGCCGGGCGCTACAGGTGCGGAGTTCGGGCTGCGCTGGCCGGCGCTCGGTGCGCGGGCTCCCGGCGGGATTCCCGGCGAGCTGTGGATCTCCATGGCTGCGCTCAGAGGCTTTGCGTGACCCGCTGACCTCTGGCCGGTCCCTGTAAGGTGACAAGCCCTGGTTTAAGCGAGCAGTAATTCCTCTGCCGGACGTACGTGAGTGTTTCCATTAAAAAAAAAAGGGGGGACGTGATCCTGCAGAGTTCCTACTTGTGCGTGCGAGGGAATAAAACCACTCCTGGAGTGTCAGTCCTAATGTAAAAGCTGCTCTCTGGGTAATGCGTAGAGGGCAGCGTCTCGACGTTCGGCTCCTCGCTGTGACCTGGGCACTGGGGCAGACCTTCATCGCACCAAGTTTGCAGCAGGAGGGAAATGTGCCCATAGGACCTGTACGTGCCGTAAATACAAACGTCGTGCTGTTGCTGAGGTCGGTGTCAAAAGTTTAGTTTCTTGAGGCAAAAAAGGCAAATGTGCTTCAAGCAGTGTGGTGCTAGAGTTTGAGACTTTAAAGAGACCCTAAAACCTGTATCTACCAATAACTGTGATGATTTTTTGCTCTCTAAACATTGTGGTTATGTTTTTACTGGTCTGCAGAAGACTGTGGGAAAATAAACACCAATACTTCAGGAGGCGCGAACACATTTAACTTTCATCGTTTGAAAGAGAAACTTTCTTAGAGTGCTTGGTGGCATTATTTCTAATGTGCATAGACTTCATTGCACTGAACGTATCTGTCCACCACAAAGGGATGGGGGTAAATAAAAGGGAATGTGGGAAGTCAGGTAGCTGAGTGTTAGATTCTCTTTGGCTCTCAACTCTGAAGTATTTAATGATATTTACTGACAGCTGCCTTAGCATTCAGCCTTGTGCTGACCATAACCAGCAAATGTATGCCTGAACATAATTTACCAAGCCCACACCAGGTGCAAAGCCTTTGTTTGGGAAGTATATTAGTAAAAACTTTTGTGTTAGTTACACCTGGGATTAGCATTCATGTCTAGACACGATCTTGGGACCATATCCTGCCAGAGGATTTTTATAAGGGGGATTTTGACTCCATTAAGGTTCTGTGCTGGGAATGGTTCACCCTGAGCTGCTTGGGTGGAGGATCGAAAACTTTGCTCAATTGTTGCTGTATTTACAAACATAATTGTGTGGCATTAAAAAATATTCCTGTTCTTCCTGTCTGTCTTAAATATCCTGTAAGCTAATATTTAGAAGGAAATTTGCTCTTCAGTATTCCCCATGATTAATGGTACTGAGCAGCTTGAACCTGGCATACCTTAACTCTGTGATGCTTATAAGGATTGAAGAAGTGTGACTTGCCATGTAATGGATCAAGTCATGTATGTATTTGTCCAAGACACTTATTTGCAACAGGTTTTGTTTATATGCAATCTCTTAATGGTCCTTTCTGATAATACAGTAGCTCATTTAATGTAACACACATACTCTGTGGATACAGGTTATGTGCTCAGACTGTATCTGTCTTTAAACTGGAGGGTTATTGGTGAAGCTTTGTCAGACATTAGTAGCTAGAGCTAAAGGGGTTGCTTGATGGAACAGATGGCCAAGCAACCATCATGTCAGGGAAAACAGCATGTATTCCTGTATTCTTAGTTTAACACAAGAGGGAGCATGTCTAATCTTTAACCTTTAAATATTGCAACTTCAGGGAGGAAGCTTGAAGTGTTGAGTGTCAACTAATTTATGTTCAAGGCTCCATGTGCAAATATTGATACAACCTATGCATATTTCTGGCATGATTTCAGCTTTAGGCTGCAGCTGTTGATTTATAGTGTAAATGTTGGCGTGGTAAATGTGGGGATGAGAACTAAGCTAATGATCTTTTGAAGTTGTTAAAATCTGAAGTTTCCTGCTAAATTAAACAAAATATTTATGGCTATTGTTATTCCTGAGTATGGTTATTAATATACAAAGGTTGTACTTCTTAATATTAGGTTAATATGTCTTCTGCTTAACATACCATAGAAACTTATAAAGCCAAGTCTTAATTTAATTAAGTTTAGTTTAATTGCCTATATACCTTTGCTTTTAGAGTTCTTATAAATCCTAGCACTTTATTCATCAGTAGGAAGTATGAAATTGGATCTGCTAAGAAGTTTTGTACTGTGTCTTCTTTATTTTTTCCTTGTCCCTAGTGTCATGAAGGGAAGATGAAAAATCAGGTTCTATTTTGTATTTCTTGGTATTGTCCAGTTGAATCATAATGTGTTAATGTTTCTCCTTGTTCAGTGTCTTGTTAATTTGAATTAGCAATTAGTTTAACTTAAGCAGTGTGTACAGAATACTACAAACCTTGAGGAGAAGTTCACTCATTTGTTTTCAGTAGCCTTCTGCTTTGCTCCAGATTAATGATCAGAGAAAAACATCTGTCTACCATTAAACACTGCATGCAAACGCTATATCTTTCAAGAACATAAACCTGTGTGTTGTTTGGTGGAGCAGAGCAGAAATCTCAGTGCTCTGCTTTCACACACGGAAGAAAACTGCTGTGGATTGAGATTTTACCACACTTGCTTCTCTTTCCTCTCTGTGGTCTTTATAACCCCAGTGCCCGGTGGCAGAAGTGGGTGTGTGTCACCATCATTTCTTGTATTTGCAGACCAGACTGGCCTAAGGCAGGAATGTGGAGGCCTGTGCTGGTTCAGGTGGGAAGGAGCACAGCTTGTCTGACTGTTCGGTAGCGTTCTCTTCCAGGTGGGTGTGGTGGCACTGTCCATTATCATGTATTCTCCATGTTGTCTTGGCTATTCCATATCATTCAAGACTTAGGCTTTGGTTTTCTTGCCCAGCAGGCTTAGGCTGCTGCACAGCCTTTACAATAAAGGTGTATTTTTACTTTAAAAGAAAGTAGTAATATGACTGTATAGTTCATGGTTTGGACTTTTTTCCTTCGTTTTGTTATTGTAACTTTAAACATAACTGAAAAGTGTCTTAGTGTATCTGGCTTGTGTGAAAAGGCTGGTGAAGTTTTATTTCTGTATCTGAGAGGAAATTGCCAAGACTAAAAACCCAATAAATAAACAAAAGAAAAAGCCCCCACGACCAAAGCCGGGTGATTAATAACAGGAGCAGTGATTGCCCTGATGTGCCACAGTTTAGAGTGTAGTTGTAAAGTAGTAAATACAGATTAAACGCTTTGTTTCCTTATTTTAACATGATTATAAGGACCCTTTCCTCATCCGGGGAAAATGCAGATGCCCTCAGCAGTTTGGGTTACCAAGTTACCATAATGAATTGGGGTTGAGACCTCAGTAGAGGCTGTGCTGGATTGTCCGTGGGAGCATTTTCATATCTCTGGTACCAATCTGGTACCTTTCAGGCAATGTGGGTGTAGAACTTACTTAGAAATTATCCCATGTTTATGCAAACTGGGTTTCGATGTTAAAGTATGTTTTATATTGCTTTTATTAAAAAAAAGGGGGTGACATTCACAATGTAGGTCAAATTCTTGTGAAACCCCATTTAAAAAAAAAAAGACTTGTATTTGCATAAAAAAAGGCATGTGGGACTTCCTGACAAAGTGCACAGACTCCTGTAACTTTCTGAATGGTCTAAATGGATGATTTAAAATGCAAAGGGAAGGGGGTTTACCTGCAATATTTTTGGCCATAAGCATTTTTTCTTTTTTTTTTCCTTTCTGAGTTACAGCCCCCTGAAAATGGGGGGGTTTAGAAAGAAAGTGCTGACACAGCCTTGACTACAGAGCAGTGCCCTGCGTGCTGCTGCAATAATTGTCCAGGCAGTGTTTTCTGCTTCCCTGCCATTGTGCTTTACATTCCTTCAATCCATTCCATTTTTAACTTTCCGAAAGTTTGGTATTATTGCGAGCCCCCGGCGTGTGTGCAGCCGCCGGAGGAGCGAGGTTGGCAGAGTAGCATGGACTTGTTAATCTCAGCCTGATCTTGTCAGCAACAGCAGAGCAGAGGGAGAGGGAGAGAACTCCGACTGGGGCAGCGCTCCAAAGGTTCGTCTCTTATTTTTTATACCTAAATTGCGTCTCCGCGGCGAAGCGTTCGGTGTGCGGAGCGCGGGGGGCTCCGCGGCGGGGCCGTGTGCGCGTTCGGCCGCGGTGTTTGTGCCGGGGGGAGCCTTCGGCTCGCCGTGCGCGGAGACGGCGACTGTGTGTGTGTTACGGCCGCGGAGACGCCGAAGGAGAAGAAACCCTGTTGGTTCTCCATGCAAATGACCGCTTTGGTTGTAACAAAAGCCTTGATGTTGGGCTTGGAAAAATGATCTGACAGTGTAACAACCCCAGGCCACTTTCGCCATGTTTTTGTTTATTCATGTTTCATTCCGTTTTCCGTAGCTATCTCGCAGATGTTTCCAATTTCACTGTTTGTTGTTGGTTTTTTTTTTTTTTTTCTTCTCTCTTTCTTTTTACACCGTCGAGCCTTTTTGGAGTTAGCAAGGAAACGTGTGAAAGAATGTTAACAAAACAGAGAGGTGTTGCAGATGTTTATACTTTAGTTCTTGCGTTGCGCCTGGCGATTCTGGCAAAGGGATTCAGTGCATATGAAGGAACGTAAGAAGCATCTGTTTTACCTACCGAGCTTGTGGTTTCGAAATGTGCCCATTGTAACTTGAATATTTACATAAACAGATGAAGTGAGCACGTTCTCGGTGCACTGTGGCAGGTCGAGATTCTCATTTGTTTGCTACTGTTCTTGAAGGGGGAGAGGAGGGGGCAGAATCCAAAAGAGCAAGGAAAGGAATATCTGTGACACAACATGTATGCTCCTAGACAAACTCCTGCCATCTCGGAGTGCCTTTAAATATTTGAACAGCTTCCTTTAAGTCAAATAAAATTGGTTACCATGAGAAACAAAAAAGTCTAATAGAATAGTTGAGCACAGTAATGAAAATCTGAATGTAACATTGTTTCAGAATCATTCAAAGAATTGGATTAGACAGAAAACCTTGTCAATAATGGTCATAGTAACACATTTCAACATTTTTGCTTCTGAGATCCTGGAAAACAGCAGTACACACAGTACAGAAATAGCAGAGGTGGATGGTATGTTATCTTACAGTCGCATGAATTGAAGGGTAATTGTCTACTAATGATATTAAAATCAGTATGCTTGTAGGATTTTATGCTTGATGAATGTATCGAGGCATACACAAATAAAATCTGAAATCTTAAAGGACAATGATTCAATGTCCAGAGCCAGTGGTTAAATCAGATGTGGTAACTATGGTGAGAGGTAAAGTTACTTAGCTTCCCACAGACCATGCATATGTGGATTTATTTTCGTATAATGGAGATTAAGGAGAAAAGGATTAGAAAATCTAAAGAGAAATTTTGAGTAGGAGACCTGTAGCCTTGCTCTGGGAATTAACACAGTGGAGGCTTTTAAAAGAGGGGTAGGGTGGGAGTAAACACTCTGTTGTAGAATATATTGATAATAATTCTAGAAAGCAGTCTTTCTGGTTGGGAATATCAACAGCAGCTCATGCATACAGGAACAAAATCAATTCTCTGCATATTAAAATAATCCTCCTACTCCAACAAAACAAAAGCAGAACCCAGCATAGATTTTTACATTACCAAGTGATAGCACAAAATCAGGTAAAATCTGCTATTCTGAATGAATGAGTTTTAGGTTTTTGCAGAATGAAGCAATATTGATTTATTTAGATTGCTTTGCATTTCTGGTTTTAAGCGTGTGTATGATATGTGTTTAGGATTTTTTTTAAACTTCAAAAATGGTGGTCATAGGAAGTAGGAAATAAAATCAGAGCTTAGTGTTCTAGCTGGTAAATATTGGGGGAGTTTGGACTGCAGCCAGAGAGACTTGGACCACGATTCTGATTTTCCTTGAGTTGAGAAGCTTCAGTGTTATCCTGAGCTTCTCAGGGAAGAACTTTGGATTATGCTGATCAGCTCCAAGGGGTATGGGAAGGATTGTCATGCTTGCACATAGAACTCTGGTGTTCTGAGAGAGCCACCAGAGATGCTAATTAGTGATTAGCAATTTGAAAGCTTGGGAAACAGAAAAGGGAGAGGTCAGGTTCAATTTCCAGCATAGATGGACCATTTCCCTGTAACAGTGAAAAGTACATTTACTATGAGAGTGCAGAGACATCTGGGGGACATGAGGTCTGTTCAGCTTTCTAGTAATAGATGCTAAAGTGTATTGGGGTTTTGGCAATGCATTAGACACATCTTTAATAAAATACTGTAAAGTTTTGGGTTTCCCCTCCTCCCTGTCCCCACTGAGGTTGTAAAACACTTGTCTTATGAGAAGTTTGCAGGGGAACTGGTATTTGAGCATAGCCTAGACACGGGGTGTTAGGAGTTTTAAGGTGTTTGTGGATTTGCCAGGAAACACTTTGAGCTTTTTGTGGGTCATAATCCCACAGTTTCCCCTATGAGCCCCTCTAAGAGGGTGTTACCAGGTACCTGTTCAGGGTTCATTATCACGGTGCAGCACTGCAGGTTAAACCCATGAATGGAATGTATGCTTCTGGACTTCAGGCCAAATCATAAAAAATAGACCTGACAACAGTGAAATTCACATTTGTTACGAATTGTTTTCACAATAGGAATGATCAACACATTTTACTAATTTTTCTTTTAAAATTGTCATTTCTTCAAAGGTATTAGAAGTTCACTAATTGTATTCTGCGCTAATAAGGAGGAAGAGGAGGAAAAATAATTGAATTGCTGCTATCAGTGGACAATATTTTGCTTTTTTCTTCATGTTGGAGTTGACATTTTTGGAATGGTACATTGTTATTGCATTAATAATGGATTATTATTTCAGAGGAAAATTTTTATTTATATAGAGATTGCTATTTTAGATTGAAGCAGAAAGCTTCCATATCTAGAGCAAAACTCAGATATAGCTATTGATGCGTAACAATTCATTTCCTTTTCAGCGTGTTTTGAAATTGTTTTATCATCCCCCTTTATTAGGATGTATTATATTTAAGAGCAATCTACCTGATATTTCAGGCACAGGATGCTGTATAACCTAATGGATAGGAATAATGGAAGTGGAAGAAATAGTATTTTTCTTTCTTTGGTATTGGATTAGGGCAGGTCAATTCACCTTTCTGTTTCTGTTTTCCATCTACAAAACAGTCATAATGGTAATTCCTTCAATATCTACTGATTAAATTTTGTGATAAGCAATATTTTGTCTTACAGAGGCAGACATGATGGATACTGACATATTTGCATCAAAAGTCCTAAAACATTAAAAATAATTAAAATACTAATGATTTGATAATAAAATGTTTCCAGAAAAAAATTCAGAGTTAGTGCTGATGAGGCTTTTTCAGACACTTGTGACTAATGTGGGGGTTTTATAGGGTACCTGAATATCAGCTGGCTGGTTAGTACCTTGGGAGTGAGTATTGACAGATGATACATGTCTGGTTTAAATCTTGAACAAAAGATGGGTCTTTATTGAATTGTTCAGGTGTTCTGTTGGGATCCAGCCAGAAGTGTAGTTTTAGCAACATCTTAGGATGCTGGAAAAAAATGCAACCAGCCCTCCATTTCCCCAGTGAGTCTATTTACATTAGTATTGGAGAACCTCTGGCCTTCCCAAGTAATTTTGTAGGTTGCAAGACTGAGGAGTCCCGTGCAAATGGCTGTGTTTGTGCTCACCCTCAAAGAGCTGAGCAATTCCAATTCCACTGAAGTCACTGGGTCTGCTGAAGTGAATAAGGGTTTTCAGCACTAAACCTTGCAGTGTTTACCTTCCTTTTGAGAATGGTCATGGAAATTCTCCAGCAGGATGTGAAGTCTGAAGTGCTCTCAGGTATTTGAGAGATGATTCTTGCTCCATTTGCACATTGTATGAAGTTGTGTAAATTGGTTTCAGGTGCAGTATAGAGTATATGGGGATAGTTTAATGCTGAAAATTGTGAGACAGTATAGAAAGAATTCATGTAGACTCTCAGCCTGTACAAGTTGTTCATCACAGGTCACAGTAAGGCTTATAATTTGTGACTTACCAAATCTGATCAGTTTAATCAATTGCCAGAGAAGAGCATTTGCATATAAAACTTGATGACAAAATTTAGGAAATCATAGTTTGAAGTACAAATTGCACCATAAGTTTTCAGTTTCCTTCATGTGTGACCCTGCTTCAGTTATCTACTTGTATCTTTATCTTTGTAGACAGCACAGTCAGTACTGAAAATGTAAAATTTTGTTACTGGAAATGATCACTTGCAGTGGTTTGGTTTGGGGGTTTGGTTGTTTTTTTTATATAATTGAAATATCCCATAACACAGTATATTTTAAAAATATACTTCTATTTTTCTGTTTAAAGGACAGGATTTTATTTGAAAAAGAACTCTAATATTAAAAACCAATTTTTCCAACAGTATTCCCTTTGAAAGGGGTATTTTTCTTCATCTGGAGAACAAGACAATATGGCTTAGTTTGTAAAATTTGTTTATACAATGCTATCTTCTGAGTACACAGTGCCTGGAATATGTCTTAGCACATAAAAAATAGAATAAATAAAAGCTGTTGTATCCAAACAGCTTCTGTTTATATTTCTCAGTAAGGAGTGTGTGTATGGAAAAGGATTCTTGTAGCTTTGAGAAACTGAGTGTATGCCTTGTCTTATAAATTGTCATTCCTTATCTTGGTAAATCTTAGAGCAGCAACTACATGACAGTTTCCCTTTAGAACAGTAAAGATCAGGTGGTGTTTCTGTGGAAATCATTCTAACTCATGCTGTGTTCTTGAGGTATTTCTTTACCTTTCTCAGGTATCCGTGCCTGGGTTTTGTAGAGGAAAGTTGACCAGGGATAATGTTGTGATCTGGTAATGCCTGTGTGAACTCAAATATATTCCCAGTGTTTTGCAAGGAGATAATGATGGTTTGAAAGCTTTTGAATTCCTTTTTTTTTTTTTGTAGATCTTTCATAAATTCCCTGCTTTGCTTACTGATATGCCTCCAGAAAGGATATGGTGTGACATTTTCTCATATCTTCTTTTAAACTGTAAAACGTATGTGTATCTTTTCTGGTGCTTTGTTTATGCTGGGCTGTGGCAGACTAGAGATAAAAAAATACTATACTTAAAAATACTTAGAATAATATATTCTTTAAATAACAACTTCTAAGATTCTCTCTTCTTTCACCCTTCATCTCCGCAGTGAGGGAGTGGTATCAGGAAGTGATAGTCATTCTGACTTTTTCATGTAAGTGATGTGAGTTTGATCTAATGCAGTTACTATATCATTCCTTAGGCCCTCTAGTACAAATGGATACAAAAAAAAGTCCATGATATCGTTCAGTGTGAGTTGAGCGGTGACCATGGAGTTCAGACTGTGAGAAGCAGGCAAAGAGATGTGTTTTATTTAAATTGTTGTGCAAAGGTTGATGTGTTTCCTCAAATGCTGGCACAAAAATGAAAGAAAAGATCCTGTTTACTTTTAAGGTCAAAGTATCTGGGAAGGATTCTCTAGAGAAACAATTGCCATTTCCCATTTTACTCTATGACTGTGGGACGGGAAATGGATTTTGCAGATTTTTACTTCCTGGGAAGTCAGCTTGAAGAAGGCAAAGATTGTGGTAGAGTCATTGGACCATAAAAGTTAAGCAGATAAAATAATTTAATCTATTGGGGATAAAGTGTATTACTTTCAGCCCTATGTTGTTAGACTAGTGAAGATGTCAAAAACAAGGTGTGTTCATCCCTGTTGGAGCAATTAAAAATGTAACTTTTCTGATCCTTATAGGACTATATCAAAATCAACACACTTGCATCCTGGCTGTGTGTCAAGGTTTCTGCACCTTGTTGATACTTAATTTGAATAAGACTTAATTAAATCTATGTCACATTGCTTTTAATTTGAGCATCTCTGCCCACCCAATTAAGGGAGAACTTAACCTGTGGAAATGCTAAAAGCTTGTATAGAAAGGATTGCCTGCTCCTGCTGTGATGGGGGGCAGCAGTATCAACCTAGAGAGGATGAGAAGTTAGCAGTAGAGTGCACAAGTTGAAGGAATAGATAGTTTCAAGTTTCTAATTAGCATTGCACAGCACAGTTAGTAGATGCATAGATAAGTAAGACAGATATTTCCAACAGTCTATAATGTCATTCTAAGTTTTGTATGCTTGCATTTGATTTTGTTCTGTATTTGACTACATCTTTACCTCTGTTCTGTGTTGTTTGTTTCAGTGTTCGTAGTTGATGATAGTGTTTTGTCTTGCAGTAATGTGTCCTAAATACCTATACAAAATTTTCTTTTTCTGATTTAGAGTCCATTGGCAGTTTCTTTGCCTAGTTCTAGGCACAGGTTCTTCAGAAATGCCAGTAAGATTTTCTGTTCCTTTGGACGTGTTCCTAGATGGAGCAATGTCAGAATTGGGTAAGGAAAGGCACAGCAGTCTGGTCTTGAGCTGGTTTGTAGATTGTGGTTGTTCAGACCCCTCTTGGGAGAGAGGGACAGTCTATTAGCAAGCCTGAAGATGTAAGTGGGTGTTTTCTGTAGAGATCTACAGGATAAAATGCCAAACTGACCCTTCTCCTAACATGAGCATGTTCTAATGAGAATTATGAGTACAGTCTGGGACGTTCCTCAGTGTGTTTATGATTGCTTCTGTCTCAATAAACAGCTCCTTGCCAGCTCTTTTCTATCCCGGTGCTTTGATTTTGTGGGCAATTTCCGTCTGCGTAATATTGATGAGTCAGAGTATTGTCAGCTGGAATACCTCAAATTATATGAAAGGATTATATATTTTCTGGTGTTTTGAGAAGAGATGATGACATTCTGACAATTGGAAGGTAAGGCTGAAATGGGCAGGGCACCATGCTATGCATTTCTGATGTATGTTTTGGGAGCAATATCCTCAGCTGGACTGGAGTCATTTCTGGGAAGCCACTTCTCTGGTTGACAGTCATTTCCATAATGCTATTTACAGGGAATTTTGACGATGTCATAATTGGAAATTAATGTTTGATAAGAGGTGATCTGTAGCTGGAACAGTAACTTTTTTAATACCTGGTGTCAATTTTCCAGTGCTTCCTTAGAGTACCTCTCCTTTGTGATACATTTAATAGCTTCATGTTATAAAAAGTGAGGGGTTTTGTGTAGAGTCTCAACTGTTACTTTCAGATTGAGATGACTTTGTATCCTGAAAGGTGTTGTCTTAATTTCATCATGTGGCTTTAAACTGTAATTACTAAAACACATTACCATTTACCATCCAGTAGTTGCACTTTGATGATCTCTGTGGGTCTCTTCCAGCTCAGGATATTGAATGATTCTATGATCTTTCTTAGCACTAAGGTTCACAAAGGGCTTTTTTTTAGGGGTGCAGGCAGTAATTTCTAAGGGTGTGCTCACTGTAGTTTCAGTCTTCTTTCCTAAATTCGTAATTGGTATAAAATTGGTCACAGTTTGCAGTGACCAAGTTTGTACAGTTCTGGAAGAAATTACTCTGTGTGTTGCAGTCCAGGAAACCAGTGTATACCTGAAGCTTCTCTGAGGGCTTTTTATGAGCCCATGGTTATTTATTGTAACTATAGAAAGTCTTTTATGTTAGTAGGCTGTTACTCACTGCTAATTAAAAATGACAGTCACTATTGTTGCAAATAGTAACCATTGACTATGCTGTAAAAACATCTGAAGAAGCCTATTAACTGCAAAATGGCTAAAAATATGCAATGTGGATATTAATTTGCCCCATCATCCTGAGAAGTTTGCCTACAGTAAGGAACCTATACAGCGTTTTTCTCTTAAATTAGCTTCTTTTGTTATTATCAGTCTTTGCCTGTGTTTTAGAGCCTTGAAATGAAAGGTGTGATGTAAACACTAGGTATTAAAAGGATCAGATAATTTTAATGTGATTTTTAAGAGGTATTTGTAGAGTCCTAGCTTTGACTTGCTGCACTTTGATAGCAAAAATGTTATGTATTTCATCAGCGTGGGACTGCAGTAAAATTTTAATTTAGAAATGGTGTTATGCCCAGCTACTTGTTAAAATAATCCTGTGTATTGGTTTTGTTGCCATCAAAGTTTTACACAGTTTGCAGTGTGATTCAGTATCTTTTCAAATTAGTGTTCACATTGATGTCAAGACTGACAGTAAAAATGGGTCTCATAAAAAGTGGGATAAGGCAGCAGATTGTAATTCAGCATTATATTTTTTTAGTTGTTCAGCATTGATACATACCTCTGGATAGGGCAGTTAACTCAAGATTAAATTAAAACTAAAGTCAGTTCAAATTTTAAATGAAATAAAATACTGGCACATTAGCCATCACTATGCAGTAACAAAGAAATTGTCTTTCATTATGTGTGTGCTGATTCTCTAAGGAAGAATATTGTTCTTTCATAAAACCATTATGAGTAATGGAACTGGTGTCTATACAAAATGAGTCTATATGGGGTTTTAACAAAACAGTGATGTATCAGAGAAGGTGGTTTCCAGCAGTATTTTCTTGTCAAATGCAGTGCATTTCTTATGCTTTATGGGTGCAGCTTCTCGGCAGAATAAACAAACATCCTGTCGCTGTTTAGTTATGCTACCAAAATAAATAACATGACATTCAACCAAGAGCATTTTGCATTGTCCAAGGCAAACATCCACGGCAATTGGCAGTCGCACGTCCCAAAGCACACTCTGTGATGGAGGTTCCCTCTTCAACACTGACTCTTAAGCAATTGGGAGGGTTATGCTTAACAAACATCAGGGGGAATTCCTGCTGCAGTTCTTGTATGGGAAAAGAATTTGTCATGTTGCCAACTGCAAAACCCAGATCCAACACGAATCTGAAATTTGAATTTACAAGCCAAAGGCTTCCATTGTTTGAATTTTCAGAGATCCTGGTACAATCCAAAAAAAGGATCTTGAAAGATTTCTGTTTCCAGAAATGTGTGGTAGAACTCTGTGGGAGGTTGGTCTACCCAACCTGGTTATAGTGCCTTATTAAACCAAGTTATAGACCAGTTTTCTATTGGACACTGTGTCAGTATAGGGGAGGGAAAAAAGCGTGTCCTGAGGAGTCTGTCAGAGCATGCAGCAGGAAACACGAGATGGATTCACACAAGCAGTAGTTAAAGAACTGTGACAGTGAACAGAAAGTTCTCTGCAAGCCTGACCTGTGGTGCTTATGAATGGTGGTGAAGCTTGAACAAACAGTAAAATTGCAGTGATGTGCTGAGCTGGTTGTAGTGAAAGGCTTTTGTGGGCTCTGAGGGACTAAGAGGTTGCAGGTAAGGTGATAGCAGACAGTGGTCTCAAAAATATCTACCATTCTTTTTGTCATACTGATGAGAAAAAATGCTCAGACTCATCAATGTCTCTGTATCCTGCTTGAAGTGGAAGCTGCAGTGGATTTTTCTTGTCCTTCAAAGCAAAGAGTGTCCTACAGCAAGTTCTGTAGTCACCTGATCATCTCTATATGATCTTTCCTCTCTTCTAGAGAAAATATCTGGGATCATTTCACCAACTGCACTTAGTTCTTAAACTGTAAAATTTACAGTCTTCATCTTTTCCTTTCCATGTGGTGTGGGGATGGATTGTTTGCCAAGACCTGGTACTTATTCAAGCAGAGCAGAAAATTCACTGAACCTGGAAATAAAATCATGCATTCAAATGACAAGAGTTGATGCAACCCACATCCTCTCCAGTGAGAAACCTTCCCTGTTCATTCTTTGCATTGCTTTCCCCTTATTAGTGATGGTTCTTTGATACCTTGTAAATCCCTTACCTGGGGAGGATATGATAGAATCACTTCGATTACAGTGCAAGAGGGAGTGTGAAATTGCCACCTTATTTTTGTGGCTGCTGTTTGTCAAAGTAGGCATGATTCCATTTTACTGTTCTTTTTGACTGGGGGGTTTGCTATTGCAAGATTTGAAATAAAATACTAATAATTTGTATTTGCTTATTTTTGCTTTCCAGACTCAAGGTCTTGTATGTCACAGGCCACTGATTTTCTAAACACAGAAAGACTTCCTGATGTAGGCTGTTTGGAAATGCATGTATTATAAAATCAATAATTTCATAAAGCATTTTAGACATGGTTGTATAATGAGACATTATAACGTGTGTGTCACAATTAGGTGTTTAAAAAAATTGGTGTTGACCAAAACTTTTTTTTTAATATTCTTCATTTGGGATTGGGGAGGATGTGTGGGGTGACATGATAGAAAGAAGACTGAAATAAGTATCTTTCTTACTTCATATGTGAAAGCACAAAAAGCAAAAGAGGGTTGCTGTCAGTTTTCAATTCTCTGTGTTTCAGAGTGTTGCACTTTCGTTGTGGACTTGTGCATCCTTGAGAGTCAGGTTAAGAATTATGCTGTGATACTCAAATTATTAAGCAACTTTCTACTTCAAGTGTTTGAATGAGCTCAGGAGAAAGAATTTGTTCCCTCCTCTACCTGGTTTTGGGGGATAAGGCTCACATGTGATTTTATAACATTTAAACAGATGTTACATTTAGTTCTAATTCCAGATAATGTTTAGGAAGATGGTTGGTTGTGGGCATGCACTTTAGGCAGAGGTACACTTCTGTGGGGCAGGTATGCTTTTTGGGTGAGGAATTGATGCTGGAAATGCTGAGATTCTTCTTTGGGCACTGAAAAAAAATCAGATGAACCCTCAGGTGTTCCAGAAATTTGTGTTAAAACAAGACACTGATATCTCAGGGCTTGTGTCTCCTGGGCGAAGTGGTTGCTGCTTTTATGAGTTATAGATCTCCATACTTCAAGACAACAGAAGGAAAATGTGTGATTTAAAGATGACATAGAAACTTTCATTGCTCTAGATTCAATTTGTCGTATAAAACTATTGTTGTATCTGATGCTGATCAAGTCATAGGTTAAGGTGATAGTCACATTTATCCAGTGTTTGTAGCTTTCTGATAGTTTGATGTGGCTTTAATGGATTTGGATTATGGTCGATGAGCTACAAAGTTGACGTAGGCCTGAAAGGTAAGGCAATAACCACCACCTCTGTCTTGTGTCTTAGTCAGGTTTACAGCACAGCAAAGCCCTGCCAAGCAATATAAAACCTTGTTAACATCTGTTGGGTATTAAAACAAATCACTGGTACCGTAATGCCTTGTTCCTCTTAAAGCTGAACGTTGTTTCCTCCTTCTACTTCCGCTGGAAGCTAGGGGGTAAAATTGCTGATACCATGACTTACACCACATTTTTGTATGGCCAAACGATTGCCAGGGCAAGTTAAGATAATGCCTGTAGGATTCCTTTGTATTCCTTTTTCATTTGTGTACTAGATTTTTTGTTTGTTACTTCTGGTTCTTTGTGTATGTTGGACTCCGAAATTGTCTGTTAAGTGTCTGAATATATAAGGCTGAATATTGGTGAGAAATCAACAAAGGTGTTAAGACAAGTTGTTTTTAATGAAAGTCTGTCTGACATAAGGTTCTTTTCTGAGCTAGAACAGGCAATAATGTTATTTAGAGACTTGATTTTCAAAGTTTAAGATCTAAAGTTTGGAAATAATCTAAAAAACCATAAATTTCACTTTTGCTCTAAAGAAGCTTTGTGACTTTTTCTCTGTGATAGATTGCTGGAAGAATTATCTTGGAAAAACAACAGCTGGTTTCATCTTTTATTTGGGTCAGATGTTTTTATAATATAGCACATTTAATATTGAGACAGAAATGAATCTATTTATAGAAATGCCTTTCTGTGTAGTGACATAAACTGATACAGCCAGTGAGAGCGACGTGTGAGCTGAACGTCAGTTGTGTATTGTGGTCCTGGAGCAGTAGAGGTGATGACAAAACTGTTCATGGGTATTTGTTTTCCATCAAATGAGCACTGTAGGAAAAGGGAAGGCAAACAATCCAATAAGAAGGTATGTGCCAGTGTGGTACTTGTATGAGAAAAAGCATCTGGTTTGTCAGTTTGCTCATGATTTTATCTGTGAAAGTTACTGATAAAACTGTAATCTATTACTTCACCTGTAGTGATATTGAGGTTGGCTAAAATACCGAGACCAAAGAAACCCTTTAATTTCTCACATTCACCTTTTTAAAATGTTTGTTTGATGTGAGGCTATTCTAGGATTCTTTCAAGATTTTTTGTTTGTTTGTTTCACAGTACTTCATTGTATGCCAGATTTCATTTGAAGATACAAAATTCTGCTAAATTATATTAAATTTTAAATTGTATTAAATTGTCATGTAGACTTAAATCTTGGAAAACCTGACTTAGAATGAGGAATAAAAGAACTAATTAAAGTTTAATCTGACGAGAAGGTTACTAAAGGTCGATTAACAGCTTTTAGGTGTGCAAGAAGTATTTGTAGAGACATGGTGGGAGAGTGCCAGAAATACTGAACTTGGATCAAAGCAAGAGAGAGTCAGGCAGGTTGAACTTTATTACCATCCAACCAGCAGATATTTATTTTTTAAGCATAATGGTACAGAAACTCTGGGGTCCTCCACCTGGAAATCCTACACAGTCTCTGTTACCTGAGACCTTAATCTCCTGCTTAGACAACTCCGTGTAGATTGAGGGAAGATGATCTGGGCTTGGGAAAGGAGCAGGCCAGGTGACCTCTTGAGCTCTCCCTTCCAGTTACTTAGAATAGGACAGCACAACTATGAGAAGTTTCAGTACTTCTCACTTATTTTTTAAATTGTGCTTTTTAATGAAGGGGTATAACTCTGTCAGCATGTTTTATTTGTTTTTTGGCATATGCGTTCTGGGGCAGTCAACTGTTGGCAATGACTACCATATTTAACCAATTTCCAGTGTGAAGCTATGAGTGCTATGAGCTATCAGTTAAAGATTCAATCTGTCCATTTAATTAAAGTGTTCTTTAATACTTCCTAGTGTGTGCAAGGACACGAGTAGGCAGTTGTTCGGGAGCACCAGACGACGAGTTGGTGTGATCTGTGTTTTGGTTTTCATCCCTTTTCAAAAAATCTCTCTTCAGAGCGTGCCAGCTTTCCCTATTTTACAGTTTGGCTTTAAAGATATGAGATGCAGCTCTGGAATGTTTTCATCCTGTGGTTTTATTTTTTTTTTTTTAATCTGGTGTGGCCTGCTATTTTATGAACTCTCTGAGTGCATTTGTGTAAATGCTTATTCAGCCCTCATGGGTTTATACATGACTATATTGCTGAAGCATTTGGAAGTTCATTATGGTCCATACTTCCACATGAATTAAGTTGTTTTCTCAGAAAGTGGAGTTTTTAAAGAATTTTCTTCTTGATTTCCAGAGCTATTTGGCCTACTGTTGTGTTATTGTGCAATTGCTGCTTGGGTAGTGAAAGCTCAGCATTTGCAGACCTTCTCCTTCTGCCCAGGCACTGATTTAGATGCTGAATTTCCAGGACAGGTGGGTGGGAATTGGGCTGCATGGGTCAGGCTCCACTCTTACTTTGCACCCCTTCATGGAGTCCACTTCTGGAGAACCCCCTTCTCCCCTCCCATCCCTCCAAAGATGAGAGATTTAATGAGAAAACCTTAATGTCCTCCTAGCATAGGCTTAGTCACACCAAATGATGAACTTAATGAGCCTCTTGAGGAGAATGGTGTATTTACTGTTCCACCTGAAACCTGTGCCCAGACATTTGATGATTAGATTTATGTGTTTGTCCTGAAGGGCAATTCTGTATACAGTTTTAAGGCTGATGGAATTTTTTTTGCCATCTCATTTGTCTGGCCAGACGATTCAAAGTTATGCTGGGGAAACAGTAACTTTTCTTTTTTTTCCTCATGGCCAGAGTGTTTAATTAATCTGAATGGATCTTGAGAGTTCCACCTGGAGAAATAGTGTGATGAAATTGGTCAAATGAATTTTTAATTAGAGCACATACCCACTAATGACTATATTTTTTTATTTAAGGTTTTATCTACTGCAAATTTGTACTCAATAGACCTTAATTTTTTTTTTTTTTTCCTTTTACAGCTGATTTGTTTTAGTAGTGTCTGCATGGAACTGCATTCCCTTGCTATTTTAAGGAAAAAAAAAAAATCAAACTTCTGATGTGGAAATACTTAAATGTTGTTAGTCTGCAATTTGAACTGTTCTTAATCCAAAGGTTTAAGAAGGCTGTTTCCCAGACTGTTTTCAATGGCTGATTGACAGATAAATTCTTGAGCTTTACCATAGGTCTGAATTTTTTTTTTAATACTTTCAAACCTGTTTCTTTTTGTCTGCCTCTTTCTCAGCGTCAAGTTCTTGAAACTTCCTTTTGGATGATTTAAGAACTGTCTGCTTTGTGCTGCTGAACCAGCCCATGGAAACATGGCAGTGCTTCATGTGGTTCTGAAATCAAGAGCAAGGCTGTTGGAATGTGCCATGTTAGTCTAGCAAGGACTGTGATTTGTTTGGTTGTTCCTAAATAAAACCTGATTTATGCCCACACAGGCTACTAAAGCTTCTCTCTTTTCCCCTCTTCTTGCTTTCAAATGTCTGTAGAAGAAAGTATGCCTCTGGATATTGAAACAGGTGGAACCACTTAGCCAAGAAACTACAAAAATAAATTAGTAGAATATCTGGTATCTTCCCCTTGAATCATGTGGGTTTTCCTTGCTGGAAAAGTCTGGTCAAGTTCAGAAGTGAATCTGGGCTCTTAATCTTGTATTCTGTTTAGGGTGTGTGTCCTTTTTTTTCTCTAGATTGCCTTGAGTGGTCCTGTTGCTTGAAAAAGGAGTTCTCATTGAGCCCTCTTTACTGTGTTTTACATTTCTTTTGGGCCTGTTCCTGAAAATGGCTCTGTGCTGTAGTAGTAAATTTGTGATATTTATTAAAATAAATAGAAAATAAAACATGTAAATAACAATGTATCTCTTTATCCATCTATCTATGCAGAAATTGTCATGCTACTTTTGAAGTATTTTGATTCACAAAAGAGTCAGGTTATCAGAATGATTTCTGAAAATATTCCCTGTAAAAATAATTGATATTAACTTTAACTACCATAGGTAGGTGGTATTACACTGTTGTTCACTTTGCTTTTTCTGTTACTTTTTATGCTGCAGCTGAACCTCTCTAGTATACTAAAAATTAACAAAGAATATCTATGTAGTACCTAAATCTTAAATTACAGCTTATATGGTTTTACTTTTATTCTGGAGAAGTTGGAAAGGAATTTGCAGACTGTTTTGTAAATGTGCTTGCATATTGTAATTTAAAATAATGAGGATCTCATTGTGTTACTAGCATTACTCATAAATTTACATTCCTTGTTTTTCATTCTCAGTGTGTACATTGATACTGGAAAATTGCAGGGCCAAGTATGCTGATTCTCAGAAAAGTTTATTAAGTTTTCCTTTCTGCAGTTAAAATTTGTCTAATTCCCAAGTGCTTTAAATTCAAGTTTGAAAATACATTTTAGTAAATATATTTTCATGGGGTTTTTGATTAGGAGCATTTTAAAGAGTATACTAGAACTTTTTGTAGTTTTAGGTATTTGTAGTGTGCAAGTATTTGACACTAGGAACCCTTAAGAATTAGTTGTTTTTAAAGACAAGGGGAAAGGAGGAAGCTAACAAAATGCTTTAATTTGTCTTGAACTTTTCACTCACTTTGAAATATTTAGAATGGTGACACTTCTATATAAGGATTACACATTTTTTGCTAAAAAGGAATTAAGAAAATAAACTTCAAGTATTTGAAAATGAGAAATAGAATCGTAGAATCTCTGATCTTTTGATCTTTCACTGGGGACTTGTGGGAGAGCTGGTTAGAGTCAGGACAACCAGGAGAGAGAAGTTAAATAAACCAGCTTGTGAAACTTCGCAGTACACTTGCTGCTTTCTGGAAATACCTAGAGTATATGAAAACCACTTGAATGTTTAGTTCTGTAAAAGCTGGCTAACAAGTTGTGTGTTTCACAATTTATTTTATTTGCAATACTTAAGTTACTGTTTGATTGCTCGTTATTTTAATTGCAGCCAATAAAGCGACAACAAACTGCCAAAAATTATACAGACTTGAATGCTGTTTATTGATTGCCAGGCATGAGCATAGGAGCTGATCTGATTTGCAATACCAAAGGTGGAACAAAGAGATGGAAACAGCAGAATAGAATTCTTTCCAGTATTTCAAACAAACATCTTTGTTTGTAATATAGCTCAGTCAGGGATTTAGCTATTTAAAAAAAGTAAATGAAAAAGGCTCAATTTGATTTAAAAAGAAGCTTTGCAATTTTCTCATTAATGTCATTTTAATATTGTTGGAACATGCAGTTTGTGACTAACAAATCCATCAAATGTATTAGCCAAGTGTTAATTTTATACTAGTGTGGGATGTTGCAAATAGAAAAATAAAGGAAAGATGGAAAATAAAGGCAACTTAAAAATTGGCATTAAAATGAAATTGCATGTAGCATTAAAAATCTCTACAATATTTTCAAGAATTCCATGGAGAAGGTTTTTCTCCATCTCAGAAAAGGGTAAGAAGACTGAAGTATCTCTCCAGCTGAGGAACATTTGAAAAAGGAGGACAGTTATTCTTGCTTTGCCAATGCTTCTTGGAAATTTGGGAAGATTGCACTTGGAATTTTATCTGGTTATTATTTTACTGGAATTTGCCCCAAGTGTTTTCATCAAAACCTGAAAATAATCCCTGCCTTCAAATAGACACCTCAAAAAGTCAGTTAAAGGGGTTCTGGCTATGAACCTATAGTCCATTAAAATGACATTGCTGTCAAAATAAGAACAGAGGAGTTGAAAATGAAAATAATTGGACTATTGAATTATTCAGTTCTTTAGCCCTTCCCATTCCCAATGAGGAGATTACATGCTGAATTGAGACCAGGGGGAATGAAACACATAGTGGCAGGAGAAATGAAACACTGTTCTGATGTGTCATATGTGAAAATACAGTTTGATGTTCCCTCGTCCCTTATCCTCTATTGAAGTCTAACTCCTTTTGGCTGTATAAACTTTACTAATGACGTAAACTGTGCTTAAAAGGTGGTTGGGATTTTTGTGGTCTTTTGTTGGATTGTTTGTTTTCTCTTTGATTAAAAAACCACAAACATTTCAGCATTGTGTTGCACTGTGCATTCCTGTGAACAGTTGCATCAGCATAGCTGGGAGTATTTATGGAGTGAAGCCCCAAGGCCTGGTCTTGTTGCCCAGAGACAATTTATATCTGTTTGTTTTGTAGTCTCTGTCCATCATTGTCACTGCCCATGTGGCAGAGCTACTATGGCAAATATGAAACTTTTCACTATCAGTAATGTTCCGTGTGACAGAATTTTTGTTCCTTCTATTTAAAAAAGGGTGCTGGAGGGCTCAGAGAACGCATAGTGCATACAAAAATAAGTTATGAGGTTTCCACAGTAAAGCCCTCAGAATGTGGTAAATGGATATGCTGTTCACTAGGACGACATCTTTTTTTATTTATATATATATATTCTGTTGTCAACAGGGTTTCTGCTTGATTCAGTGTGCTGGAGGTGTCATTTCTTGTTTGTGTCAATTTCTGTGCAGCCTGTTTGTGGCAGCCCAGCACTCTGGTGTGTAGATGGGTCAGTGCAAAACTATGGTAAGAGAAGTCATTGCTTATGAGCTCTTTTATCTTGTGTTGCAAAACCAGGAATGTGTATGGTTTTCAGGAAGTGGGTACTTTTCCTGGATAGATCTGTTCCTTAGGATGCAGCAGTGGTGGGTATCAGTTAAAATCAGAAAAGCTGTTTTCTGGGGAAATGGGACAGATGTTTCTTCTGTTCTTGCACTGCTAGAAAGGTTTGTGATGGCTTTTTTTTTTTCTGGGGTAGTTGCCAGCTTTGGCAATCTGTTCTTGAGCCAGTCATTCAGCTGGGCACGATGTGTAACCTGATCCAACAAACAATTGCGTCCAAGAGGGGAAATCCCACTCCCCCTCCTGAAGCTGTCACTTTTCTTCCTTTACATCAAATCTCCTGCTTGCCAAACTAGTTTAGCTCACAAAGTCAGCAGAAGTCAGTAATTTTGTGGTTATCTTAGTATTATTTTTGTTCTTTGGGATATATTGACTCGCTGGATAGTCAAATACCAAACTGTACCAGTGAAGAGTGAAATCTCTTGTCTGGGAGAATTGAAGGGAGACACTTGAAGATTACCTTCTTTTAGCAGCTGTGACTGACCATACCCTTGGGATGGTGTGATGTACTTTAAGACAGGGCTTGGATATTTGACTATATGAATCATGCCCTTTGACAAGTCAGGTCTAACAATCTTATATTGGCTATTTGAGTAATTCAATATCTCCGAACTTAACCTGCTCATGCCTTAGTTTCATCGTTTTGCAGATTGCAGAAGATGCTTTCTTCACAATACATATTCTATGAAAATAAATGAATGGATGAGTATTCAGGTATTACAGCTGAATGTGCCACAGAAAAGCACATTAGGATTTTCTTTTTTTGGGAGTAGGATTTGTTTATTTGTACAATAAACAAATTCTTGAGGAATAAGGTGGGATTTCTCCCATAAGGTTTCTTCCTATTTAGAAAAATGCAGAGCATGTTACTTTCTAATTTTAGTGTTTCCTAACTTTGACATGCCTGATTTTGCACCCTTAATCATATTAATTTAATCTGATTTAATTGTGTCAATTAAATTTTCTGTGCGCTAAAATGTAACTGATAAGGCACTGAGAACAAGCCTTAAAAAGAGAATTTGGGGTGCGTGTACTAACCATGTTTTTTTACTAGTCAGTAAAGTTTAGCATTGATTTTAATATAAGTTACGGAAAATACTGCTGGTTCTTTGGTTGAATATTGAGTGTTTATTGAGTCTTTAAACACCTTATTCCCTTATTTCTCTAATATGTAGCTCCTAAATATGAGAGATTTCAAAAAACTAACCAATATAAAACTAGAATTAATATGACTAAATATTTTTGCTATAACTATCAGTAAAGTGATTTTAACTGTAAGTTTCATTATAGGGAGTTATCTCTTGGTTGCTTACCAAAAATCAGTTTAAGAAGTTTTTACAGCATTTTGTAGTTGATGACAAAACTGTGACGCTAAGTAGGAGAGAGAGTAAAAAACCACAATCAAATTTTCTGCTCGCTCTCATTGTTTTAGCCCCCCTTTCCTGTTCCCTCATTGTAATTTTGATTCTCATGCTCTTAAACCTGGTGCTTCTGCCTCGTTTCTGTTTGGGGTGAGCAAAGCTCAAGGCTGTAACCACTGCCTGGAGTGTTTATCCCCTGAACTGGCTGTGCAAGTGTTGCATTTCCAGTAATTTGGAAGTCAGAGATAATCAGAGCTATTGCTGCTAACCAGATGTTTTTCCAGCCACTGAATCTTCTCTGGACAAGAAGCTTTCAGGAACCAATCCAGCTGCTGTTTTGAAAAGTGACCCTAAACTGCTTTTTTGGGGGCTGAACTGCCTAGAATTTTTGACCAAGTCTATCAATAAAAGTTCAAATTTCCTACTTAGAGTTGACTAAACACATTTCCTGTTGCAAACAATAAGTTTAAAGAAAAATTAATTTCAGCTCTTGACTTTGTATGGTGTGTAACTGCTGTAACTGGAAACTACCAAGGGACATTGTAATAAAGAGAGGATTACAGCCAGGGAAAGCAAATGCTCATTCTCAATGCTGTTTTTTCTAAAGTGTTCTGAAGACAAATCTGTGTTTTCAGAGCCCACATATCTGGACAGTGGGAGGATGTTTGATCATGCTGAGAGTTTAAATTTAATTTTTACTTTATTCACTGGAGAAATTGATAAAGACACAGACTTGACAAAGTAAGAAATTTATATTGCTGGAAAGCATAACAGATAGATAGACTGATACAGCAATTCAGGTATAACAGATGGCTGAGTTTCAGGAATGGAATGAAAGTTAAAGTGAGATTATAAGCTAGGTATAAAGTACATCCAAAGACCTGATGCAAGAGAAAATACTAAGAACCGCTTCAAGGGTCACTATTGGGCACATTTAAGAATTTGTTTTTTCAAGCTCTTTATAGTCATATAATGATTATTCTATAATTGTATTCTGTGAGTTTAAACTGTATTTCTTTGTGCTCTGATCCTGGCTGTGATAAAACAGATAATTTGTGAGAGGCTGGAGCACTGGTGGGCTCCCCTGCAAAGAGAAAAAAGGTTCTCTGCCTTCAACTCTTTAATGACATCGAGGAGTTACAATATCATACTGTAAATAGAAATACAATAACGAATTGTAGAGTAGAACAACAAAAAACATGTTTACATGGGGAATACTTTGAAACAGAAGTCCTTGACTAGCCATCCCAATTATTTTTTGCACAGCTGCTCACATTCCAGCAAAAGAATGTCTTGTTTTGAATTAGCTTCATGTAGTTCAACAGGGAATCTTATTTATAGATCAAAAGTATTCACATGGATCTAATCAGGAATGATATAAATTGTCTCATCATAAACAAGTGCAGAGACTTGTAAAGTTTCCCTAATATTCTCTTTGCCAAGTTAGACAAGTAGTTTACAGCTTCTCCACATGGCACAAGCAGATTTGCACTGCTCTCTGAACAGTGTGCTGTGAACAGTTGTCTCCCGTTTCTAGCAGGTGGCAACATGTATTTGTTTACTGGCTTAGTGGGATACTTTTATGAGAAATATTTCTGTAGCCTGAGAATAAGGCAGTAGGAATGCTGGCTTTACAGTAATTGTTTGTGTGCCGTGAAGCTGGGAAATGAACACTGCCTCCTTACCTCTAGCAGTATAATCATCTTGAATAACCTGCTTTGGAAGTTGAACTGACAAATTTGCTTTTTTTAATATCTTGAGTGCTTTCTACTAAATGCTGAAATTAATTTCAGAAGCAGATAACCAGACCTGAGGTCTCTGCCTCAGCTGAGTGTCCCTTTTTCTCACAGAATAAACTCTTGTACTTTCGGTCCTACCTCTTTCAGCTTTGATTTCTGCCCTGTGCTGTGCCTCAGATATAACCAGATGGGTAGAAGACAGCCTATGCTAGACTTGCATTGCCCTAAACACTTTTGGTGGGTGAGAGGTGTGGGTTTTAATCCTTCAGATAAAGTAAAGCAATTTGGGATGCTGTATAAAAAATTTGGATGGTGCTAAATCTTTCTCTACCTTTTTTCTTGCGGAGCATCTGCTTTAATAGTTGATCTCTCAGGGTGCCTACTTGGGCATTTGAGGTGCTCTAGAGTTTGTTTGAATTGGTACAGAGTTATGAACAACTGTAGCTAAAGGAATTTGCTGATGTTTTTATGGGAACTTGTCTCAAGTTTGAGGGAGACATTTCACAGCAGAAGGCTCAGGGTTGCTGGCTTGAAAATGCCACAGGTGTTTTGGTGGAGTCTGGCTTCATAGGTTTGGGAAAACATAACTTAATTCCTTTCTGTTGAGTGAGAGGCAGTAGTTGTCATTGTTTTACAGAAGTCTTCAGAGTGCAGACTAATAATTTGTGTTCAGTGTAGTGGAGGAGTGGGGTCAAACAGGGGTGAAATATTCAAAAGCTAAGCCAACTTTACGGTAGCATGGTGGAGGCTATGAGAAGGGAATGTATTTTCAGATCAGAAAAACCCACACAATGAAATAATGGAAGTGTCTGTTCTAGCTGGGACTAGGTTTTTAGTTACATAGAATTACAAACCTTGGAATCAGCATTGTTTAGACCTTGCTTGAATGTGAGCACCTGAAGAAGCCTGAGCCTAAAATTGGCTCCAGTGTCACAAATGTGATGTTGATGGTGTCTACTGTGACCAAGACTTAATTTTGTCTCTCCTACCAGACAGATACATACTAATGTTCAGCTAAAACAAAAACAAACAGCAAAAAAACCCCCCAGCACTGCAACCAAGGTTTCTCTTCAGGAAACTGAGATATTTTGCTGTGCCATGAGCCAATAAATTAATTAGTCTACGCTCAGCCTTTTCAGTTAATGCTGAACATTTCTCACAGACAGAAGCTTTAGGGGAGGATGAGGAAAATTTGCAGCTCCTGTTTTTGCTTGGGCATAGCAACTATCACAGACATCCCTTTCACCCAACAGCAATATTAGTTTGGATTAGTTAGACCAATTACTTAACAGCTGAAACCTGGAGGCATTTTTCTTAATAACAGTACTTGAAATAGTTAACAAGTTTGGTTTTAGCAGAGATTGATTGTACTTGCATGAGAAAATCTCCTGCTCTAGATAAATTAGATGTGAAAATAGATTTCTCTTGGCTAATACAGAGAACCGTGCTGAGGGAAAATGTCTTAAGATATGGAAGAATTTTTGTAAAGGGTTCTTGTGGATTAGAATCACAAACCTGTGGGGTTTAAGGGACATCTGCAGGATATCTTGTCCAGCCTCTCCATCAGAGCAGAGCTCTTGACAGCACGAGGTTGTGCCAGCTCTGGCTTTGTCTGCCTCATTTTGGAGATCTCCAGGGTACAGCTTCTATCTTCTCTTCAGACAGCATATTCCACTGCTGCACTGCCTGTGCCCTGAGGAAAAGGTCTGAGACCAATGTGAACCTCCCAAGCTGCAACTTTGCTTTTGAACTCTGTTGTTCTCTCTGCTGCTGAGATAAGTTTGTCTCTGTGATATTTTTTTTCCCTGAGCTGACTCTTTCAGGACCTTTCCAGCAGGGCTGCAGTCTGTTCCCAGTCTGTACTGAGGTTTGGGGTCTCTCTGGTCTGGGTGTGCAATTTTCTGCTTCTTATTGGTACCCTTCTGCTGGCCCAGCCCCCTAGTTTAACAAGGTTCCTTTGAGCTGAATCTCTATGTTATATCAATCGTCCCCTTTGCAAGCTTGATACTATACTGGATTTGCTGTAGGTGTATTCTGTTTCTTCTTCTGGTTTGCTGAAAAGTTTTGATTTCAGACATTCATACGTGCTTGGCTTATTATGTGCCACCAGCCAAGGCACTGATTTAATCTCTTTGGGCTGAGTGGTGGAGCCAGTTTACACCTGTGTGACCCCTTGGTGCAGCTCCTGCTCCCTCACCTCCCAGCTGAGATGCTAGGAGATGTGGGGCTTTGTCCTTCCTGTGGTCTTTTGCATTTGGGCTGGTCAAGCATGATGGCCAATCCATGTTCGTGGTGCATAAATACCTTCTCCTTCATCTGTTTTTGTGCTTCTGTGCGAGATAATTTCATATCACAGAATCACTGGGTTGGAAGAGACCCTTATGATCATTGAGTCCAACCCACGCCCTAACATCTCAACTAAACCACGGCCCTGAGTGCCACAGCCAATCTTAGGAAATGCTAAAATAATCAGTGCGTGTATGTAAGATCTCTGCCATATTAAATTCCTTCTTGCACCAGTTACCCTTCAGTATAAGTGTTTTGCTTGATTTTCTAGGGGAATTTAGAAAAAATCAACTAGAACTTTTCTTCTTTGTTTTGATAATAAAATATTTATATGAACTAAACTGTAACTGAAGCAGAATTCATACAGTAATTCAAAATTCTCATGCAGAAAACTGCATGTTAGTATTGAGTAGCTTCAGTACTGTAGTGGTGCAGTTTGTGATGGTTTGTAAAAGCTTTCCCTGAAAAAAAAACAAAACACAACAAACCCAAGAATTGACTCAAACTTTGCTTTTTTAGGAGCTGGAAGAAGATTTGTGTCTATAAAATATGTATTACTGTGTGAGGAAACATTTTTGTCAAACTAAATTACAGTGCTATCTGGCTTGGCTGCCTATTGTTTTATTCCCACTGAAGCAACCTTGAAAATTAGAGGAAGGCAGGAATTACATGAAAAGAGAAAGAACAGAGTTTGCCTCTAGCAAAACATGTTTACAGTAACAGCTGCTCTCAGAGGAACTGCAGAATGTTCACAAAATAGTTTATTTTTGTGTTTATCTATATAGCTGGTAAAGAATCAAATCAATTGACTTAGATATACAGGTATGTAGTATTAATGTTCTGAAAAGCAGCTACATTTTCCCACATGAAGGTTTTTTGAAT
Source organism: Promerops cafer (assembly GCA_013398275.1). Taxonomy (NCBI): domain Eukaryota; kingdom Metazoa; phylum Chordata; class Aves; order Passeriformes; family Nectariniidae; genus Promerops; species Promerops cafer. The sequence goes on along the minus strand of VZSE01001754.1, from coordinate 967,568 downwards.
AGTTTATGAATGCTTTTGAAGCATAACATGTAGCAATAGGTAACAGAAGTCATGAGGATGGTATTTTCCACATAGTTCCAGGGAAGATTTATTTTGATGCATCATAGGCAGGCACTTACTTTTGTGGGCATTTGCATGATACATCTTATTTTGGTGACCTTTATTCTGTCTTATAGGACAAAAGGTGAGGTGTCAGTGATTCAAAGTCTTGAAAGTTTACTGATTTTGAATTTTTTTTAAAACCTCTGCTTTTTTTTTTTTTGCACAACTTGTCTGTTGTACCTGTGCTGTATAAATGCCATCAGCAAAAAGCTTAATCATAGGCAATGATTTAAAGCTTTTGTAAGTCATGGATCTAGAAACGGCTAGTATTGTGCTTCAGAAAGAGCAGAGAAAAATAAACAGAATTGAATAAGTCCAGTTCTTTGAACTATACTAAATGCTGCAGTTCAGTTAAAAGCATATATAGTATGAAAAAAACCCAAACCAAACAAAAAATGTTGATGTGAAAACCTCCTGGATGCAGCAGTTGATGCATGGGGCATCCTTGTGGTTATGTTTGTCTCTTGGATTTCCAGTTCCAGCCCTTACACTGCTGGTAAGTTCATAAAGGCTGCTGTATTGCATTAATCTTTGCTATTTTAAACTCAATAAAGCTGCACCACTTGGTCATGACACAATCTAATATTTCTGAGAAGTAAAAAAAAAGCTCTCAAAGAGACAGCAATCCAGTGGCAGCTTGAGTTACGGTTGTTTTTCCTTTTTTTCTAGTTTGTATGATCTGATTTTGCTTGGTTTTGTTCTGTTTCTTTGTTGTTAGAGGTTAAATTTGTGAATCCCGAGCCTTTTGTCAGCTGTTGAATATGGGAAAAGTCGGTGTTTGAACATACTAAAAGTTCTGGTTCATTTTACTCATTTACCTCATTTACTTTCAAGAGGTTTCAGACTAACAGATATTTGGAGGCTTTGCACTTCCACTTCTTGGTAGCCCTTCATACTGTGTTTCCAGAGCTGCATTTAAAGGTAGCTTCTTTTGGCCATCACTGTGTGAGAGTGCCTTTAGTGGACAGAGTTTATCTCTATTTAGAAGATTGAGGTGCATTCTTCACAAAGAAGATGTGTACTAAGCTTGTTATTTGATGGGATTCTTCTAATGCATGTGAGGCTTTTTTGGGTGAAGTCCCATTCGCTCTGTCAGCATTGAACAACTAATTTGGCATTAATTTTTTTTTTTTAGTCTCCTGCCATGGACGGAATGTTCCAGGGGTGTGTTTATCCTATCAACTTACAAAAAAGAAACATTTCTCAACATCAGTCTTTGCTCTTCATACTGAACACTGAATCTCATGCTTTCGACAAATGTTATTACACTTTGCTATAATATGTTCCAATGATATGTACTGGCTGCTGTCTTAAAGTCTGTATATTTTTAGGTATGTATGTGGAAAAACAACTTAGATGTTCTAAGTACTGTTACCTCTTGAATGTGATGTAAAAGCATATAATGGGTTTAGGACCAGATTAACAGTTATTTAACAGCTATTTAAATTAATTTGTGACAAACTGCATATGAAATATAAATAAGAACATTCTGAGGAGGAGAAATAAGATGGAGTTCTCATGTATCACTGGCAGAGCCCCATGCTGGGTGTAAAATAGCTTAATGTACTGTGGCTTAAAATATTTGTAAAATATATAATAAAAGTAAGGTATAGAGGTATTTATTGTGTTTTATGCTGTATTTAATGGTGTATTAGGTTTTGGTGCTGCAAAAGCTTTCAATTTTCTCTAATAAATCCAGAATGTACATTCAGTGCTACATTGCATATTTGTTGCTTCTGCTTATGACCCTTTTACTATCAGAGTCAATGAAATGTATCACTTGCAGAAGACACCCCAGGGACAAGTTCTCTATTAAGATGACTTAACAGGTCTTTCATGTCTCCGGGTGGTACCATAAGAACAAGTCTAAAGTCATCTTGGCTGGAATTTCTGGATGCAAAGGGTGTCTGAAAACATCTTTGGTAATTTTTTTTTCTTTTGAATTTAACGATTTAGTGTGTTCTAACTATGAGAGAGAAAAATACTTGGAATGATTCTAATAAACACTTAAGGAATTGATGCCTAGAACAGAAACATGTGGATTAAATTACTTTTTTACTTCAGATTGGTAGTAGCTTATTAGGTGCATATACACACCTACATGTGTCCAGAATTGAAATTTTTTTTGCTCATCCATCAAAAATTGTGTTTATATGAAATAGATGCTATTAATCCATTAATGTTTTTATCAATGACGTATAGCTATAATCAGTTTTTACTAACTGCACTGTTAAAGAAATTTTCTAAATACAGGAATAAGTCAATTTCCCTGAAAAGTGTAATGACTTAATATGTGCAGCATTCTCTCCTGGGAGTAATCTATTCTTACCAAGTGATTTAATTGGAGTTGATTGAACAAGTCACAGAAGTTAAACATTACTTTTAAAGAGTTTTGCTATTTGAGAATAGCCCTGCAATGTCTTGCAGTACACACCAAATAAAAATTATTTGTGGAAAAGGAAGACACGATAAATGTGCTAAAAAAGCTTGAATCAGTAACTGTTGTAGCTGGGTTGTTTTGTTTCTTTAATTAAGAAAAACGTGTTAATGTAGAGGGGTAGTTTTCTTTGACAAAAAGGAAGTACTACAGGCATTTTTGGAGTGCAGTGCAGTTGTGAGCAATATTCAGTGTTACTATACTGTACTTTATAATGGGAAGTAATGAAGAAAATCCCATTTTAGTGTTTCACAGTTACAAGTGATGCTTTCAATTGTTCGTAGCTGAGAACAGGACCAAGAGGAAGGACAAAAGGTAAAAATGAAATGTGGCTAACCTTTTTTCCTGAAAGGGAGGAAAAAAAATCACTGAAAACATTACAAATACATTTCTGAGGTCTTTTCTGGGGGAAAAAAAGCCTGTTCTAGCAGGCACAAGTCTGACACGTTTTTCAATAGAAGACAGCTGAGTTAGTTTAGCTGTCACTAGAAGAGACGACAGTCTCTATTTTGTCTTCGAGAAGAAACACTGTCCTTTGGAACCACTCTAAGAGAATCAATATCAAACTGTAGGGGCCTTTTTTTTACTGCTCTACTCACCTTTTTTTCTTTTTGTACACTGAGACAATTTATGCTGTGGGGAAGTAAAGTTCTAATCATTTCATAATAATCAAACTGAGATTTTTAAACTGGTGACCTCCAAAGTTTTTCATGCCTTGCAGATTTAGTTTCCCTTGTTGACAGTATGAGTATTAGCACACTAATATTTGGACATAAATGCTTCTTTAAGGGTTTTTAATGCATCTTATATAGGCATCTGAAGCTCAGAGTTTCACCATCTTTAAAAAAATAACTTGAACTCTCTCTCCAGGGATAACTATATAAATAAAATGTCTTTGCTCTTATGTAGAAGCATTTAAAGCAAAGAAGTAAAAAATATTTGACTTTGCTCGGTTCAAATAAGCTTAAATCAATGCTAGTAGGTAGTGATACAATGGGGTTTTTTATTATATGTTTGAGGTCTTAGGTCTTTACAAAGGGACTGATTTTATTTTCATTTATGTTAGTCTACTGAAGGACTTCAGTGTTGGAGTCAAGGACTGGGAAAAAGGTATCCTCTTCATGCTGTTACTTGAAACTGAAGTACGTGCTTTGGGAGGAGACATCAAGGAATCACAGATCAGAGGACTGACTGTCACATTCTTCAGAGCTCATTTTGCTGGATGGTGTGAAACCAGGGAGTCCTGTGGTGCTTGTACTCATGTCTTTTTTGAGTCCTTTTTCCCCTCTGATTTCTTCTTCAGACAAAAAGCTTTAAACAGTTGGAAAGTAAATAGACTGTAAATTATTCTGAATCAGAAGCATACAGGCAGAATCTCATTTTGTTAGGTATGGTGCTCCGCTTTAAGCTTGTGTAAAAAATGTGAGATCACCTGAAAATCCACTCTACTGAACATTTCTAGAGTGCAATTCTGCCTTATTGCTGGTAGAAAAAAGGAGGGGAGGTCCTCTGAATCGTGATTTTTCATAAAAGAGTAAAGCTGTTTTTCCTCTGAGATTTTGTGAGGTTTTACACAGATTTTAGTCCTGAAAACTAGAAGTAGTACTGCAAGTAATTTGGGTTTTATGGTGTTCAGGGTGAAGTTTTTTGGTTGTTTTTTGGTTTGTTTTTTGTCCCAAAGGTGGGAATACCTGATCTTTTGAATTAGATTTTTGACCTCTAGGAAAGTCTTTGTGGTGTTTCTGGAAGACTTTGTGGTTTGCCCAGTGACCTCTCCACATTTGCACCTTCATTTTGAGGTTGCAGATGTTCAGCTGCATTAAATTTTTGGCAGCAGGTTGGCAGAAGACATTACACAAATTTTCCAACAAATCATACTACTGGAGTATTGTTAAAGCTGTTGGCTATAAACATAGGACCAGGCCTTATAGGTCTGTGCTGGGGGTCTGGAAACTGCAGATCTTACCTTTTTCTTAACCTCTTGCCAGGAATGAGATGCAGGTATCCAGGCACATGTATTGAGATGGCAAATGCTAAGAGGAAATGGCCTCAAGTTGTGTCAGGAAAGGTTTGGGTTGCATATTAGAAAGGTTCTTCACCCAGAGGGAGGTGAGGCCCTGGCACAGGTTGTCCAGAGAAGCTGTGGCTGCCCCATCCCAAGTGTCCAAGGCCAGGTTGGATGGAGCTCTGAACAACCTGGTGTAGTGGAAGATGTCCCTGCCCACAGCAGGAGGGTTGGAACGAGATGATTTTTAAATGCAAATCTTCTGTGATTCTATGACAGTAGACTTCTGAATTTCATTGGAACATTCCCAGAGGAGTAGCCTAGAGAACTTCAGTTAGATTGTATTTGGAGCTGTACAAATGTACTTGAGATTTGAAGATCAAACAAATGTCAAAAATGAAGAATTCCACAAGTGTTCCATGGCTCTTGGGAAGACAGATCAGGCCTGAAATAATAGTTCACTTTGGGTGTACAAAACTCCATAAGTTATTTTATGACATAAAAGCAAATTGCTTGGGTGGCTTTCCTGAGTTTTTCCTGTAGCTGGCAGAATGCTGAGGGTGTAGTTCTAGACATGCCTGAGCCAGCTGTGGTTGTATAAAATGACATTATTCTGGGCTGTGCACTGGAGTCCTGCAGTCTCTGGTTGGCCAGCAGACCTTCGGGCCTACCTGCAGCAATAGATGGGCAATGGTTTAATAGCTAAAAACTTCGTTCTCTTCCATGGGAATGATAGCAGCGTGTCACAGAGCGAGGTTTTGAGCTATTTTGCCTTGTTAATCTGTTTATTAATTCTTACCTTTCCTCCCTGGTTATCCCAGGTGCAACCTCAGAGCAGTAAAGCTGCTCTGCTTCTGATTCTGTTTGTTGTAATTTTTATTATACTGCAATAAGATCGTTCCAGATAGAAATTGATTGCCAAGCTTATTTTAGGTCTTAAAACCATGAGAGATGCTCTCTCGTATATATGTCATTATATATTAGAGAATTAAAACATAAAATGTGTGGAGGAGGGGTGACTGCTGGTTTGTAGCTGTAGAAATGGCTTTCTAATTTCTGATACATATGCTTATTTAGAATCTATACAGTGTAATTTTTTTTACTGCTGTTTGTAGAACATAGACATTTGTATAACTTTGTTCTACTACTTCAGTAAAAGGGTTGGAACAGATGAATTAAATGAATGCCAACATTTTCTTACTGTAATTTTATAACTGGTTATTCCAAGTTATTTTGGAATTGTGAATGGTTCATTCTAATTGAACTTTCAGAGTAAGCAGCAGGTATGATAAATTCAAATCCAGTGTACAGATCCTTCTTTTTATTTTCTGAGGAGAAAAGCCTCCTGTGCCTTATATTTCAATATTCACTAATACCCAGTATATAACCTTTAAATAATTTTTCCATATTTCATAGTTTCTTCCTGAAGTTTTCTTAAGCTAGTTGTGTTTATCCTGATTATTTGTTCTTGCTATTTTCATCTTCAGAATGTTGAAAGTTTACTTTAGTTATAAGCTTTTTTTGGTAAATATCAGTTTTCCTGAGTCTTTTCAGATATGTTCCATTTTAAAGGTTTTGAGCAGTGATTTCCAAAACCAGTAATAAGAACAGCTGTAGTCTTTAAAGCTTTAAACAAAAAGGATGTTTATAAGGGTCAGAGTTTGATGAAAAGCCAAGAATAATGCATAAAGTAATACTCGATGTAATACAGATGGTCTAAATTTCTCATCCTTGTAGGGCCTGGATTTCTAGTCTTTGTAGTTAATCTTTAGTGTCCACTTTCAGCTGTAAAAACTTCTGAGAAATTAATCTTCTTTGTTTCATGATCCCATTTTTAACCTCGGTAATCATAAAGTGGCATTAGAGTGAGAACTGTCTAGATGAATTACTGTACATTTCTTTTGGTAACAGGATTTTTACAGATATATTTTATATGGAGGCTTTATTCTTTTGTCTATTTAAAAAACTTGAAAGCAATTAATGATACTGCTGTAGGAAAGTCTTTTTCCAAAATTCATTATAAGTTTGCCTTTGGTTTAAATTTCAATTTTGCAATGGAACTGGAGAACTTTCCCATTAATTCTATATTCATTATTTACATCTTTCTATTAAGGGATGTGCTACCTTAAATTTAAGCTCACTTATTTCCATAATGATTGTCCAGCATATTTTCAGGTTAATGTCTAGTTTATAACTACACTTTCCAGTACTAAAGAGATTAATAGTTGTTCCTTAAATAATTTCTGGAGGCTATATTTCTTTTCCTGAAAACAAACTTGGTTAAAAAATTAAGCTTGTAAGGGAATTGCTAACTGAAGGAAAACAATAGTGTAAGTAGTACAAATTGAATATGGACTTGAAAAGCAGGTATTTGTTATTTGCTTTTGTTTTCAGATTTTTTTTTCTGTCCTGTCTCTCGTGAGTAGCAGGTGTAACTCCAGAAACATGAATATGTTTGAATGAATGTATGAGTCAACTGGTCTTACATCAAAATTAGAATGACTCTGGATCTGAATAGCCAGGAAGTTTTTTTAAAGCTGTTGCATTAGCACTGTAGGAAGTTTTTAATGAAGATATTTGAAGATTTAGACTGTTACGTAAACACATATATAAAATAAATATAAAACTAGATTATTTTAGACTAATGCAGTAACAGCCTGCTTTTAGACCATGACAAACATAAGTCAAGTTAGTCAAGAATCTTATTTCCATTAGTTCTTGATTTTTAATTGAGTATTCCATCATTCAGGTCCTATTGTGTCAGTTTAACTGCCTTTTTACGTGATGTAGGATTGATATGTGACAATTATCCTTGTTGCTGCCTGGTATCATTCACAAGCAGAATTTGTGCACAAGCAAGATGTGACCTGAGCAAAGACAGTGTGCAAAACTGGAATACAAATGTTTTATTGCCGAATAGGATTTATAGAGGGTATATAGATTTTTTGTGTATAAAAAGTATTACCTCTAAAAATCGTAGAATCATTAAGGTTGTAAAAGACCGCTAAGATCATTGAGTGCAGCCATTAACCCAGCACAGCTGTGTTCACCATTAATGTCCCCAGGTGCCACAGCCACGTGTCTTTTGAATATTTGCAGGGATGGTGATTCCATCTCTTCCCTGGGCAGCTTGTTCCAGCATTTGACCACCCTTTAAGTGAAGAAATTTTTCCTTTGTTTCATAATGGTAGAGACTCAATATATATCTTTAGTTTAAAGAGGTTCACTTCATCACAAATCCCTTTATTTTGCATGGAGTACTTGTTGCATTTGATGAAAGTCATGTTTGAAAGGGACTATATTTTAAAATATACTTTTAATAATGTCAAATCTGAAGTTCACAACTTCTTTATTTTTAGTTTTCCTGTGCAGTGATAAATCAGTCTTGCTATTGATATTCATTGATCAAGAACTGCAGTGATAGAACAAGAAGTAATGGGTTCAAACTGAAAGCAGGGAAATTTAGGTTAGATATTAGGAAGAAATTCTGTACTGTGAGGGTGGTGAGGCACTGGCACAGAGAAGCTGTGGATGCCCCATCCCTGGAAATGTCCAAGGCCAGGTTGGACAGGGTTTTGAGCAACATGGTCTGGTGGAATGTCTCCTTGCCCATGGTAGAGAGTTGGAATGAGATGATCTTTAAGGTCCTTTTCAACCCCATACCATGATTCACTTAGAAATTACAACAATATGTTACATTTAGAGATATCTATTGGTGTGAAATGCTTTGATTTTTTTATAATCCAGGAAGTTGAGTATTGAAGATTTACAGGGGTTTTTTAATAAAATGTTTAAATATCAATAGCTCCTATTACTCTTGAGATGCCAGAAAGATGCATTGAGTTCCATATTATGTATTTAATTTTGATGGAATGACAATCGAGAAGGAAATTTCTTTGTAATTGAGAGTACCAACAATAGTTCTTATAATTGGTTTTAGGCATGGCTTTTAGTGTATAATAGGGGTCAGATATTGATCTCAGTAAAATAAAACTTTCTATGGGGATCATTAAATCATTTATTCTGTGCTGGCATTGGCCTAAGTTACTACTTAACTTGTCATTGTTACAGCCAGAATTTCCTTTGAAATCATTTACTGCTCGATGGGATTTTTAGCTGTGCTAATTAATATGATTATTGGTTACTTCCTAGTAATTAAATATCTAGGACGACTTTTGGGATCTCGTGCCTTTGTCCATTAATCTGTCATTTACTGTAATAATATCCAAGATGTCAGTATCAATTCAACCTTTATAGACTCACTATTATTAATTTACAGCATTGTTCTTTCAGTCCTTGGGATCTGCAGTAAAAAGTATCCCACCCCCTGTGATCAAAATTTGCTCACTTGATCCATAGGCAGCCATTTGTTCTCAGGATTATAGCATGTTTTAATGATTCTTGATTTTCTGTTGGGTTTTTTTTTTCAGTGTTGTCAAATTTGCTACTTTTAATAAGCAATAGAGAATTAAGAATTAGAATGGTTCAAGTGATTCACTTTGGGAACAGTGGCAGATGCTTTGCTTCTTTCTGAGCCTGTTGTGTTTGTGCTGTGCACTTCTCCAGCTGTGCCCTCTGGGGCAAGCAGAGCCAGTTAGAAGTGGCCATTTAACATCAAACAAAAAGCAAAGAAACAGCAATTTTATCCACTGCCAAGCCTGACCAGTGTAACTTCCAGAATTGCATCTGTAGCTTGTGTTAAACATTAGATAACTGCTTCTACATGGATGGAAATCAAAATGAAATGTGTCAAGGAGGATTTCTTTCAAAAGGGTGCATTCTTAAAAGGTGATTGTTGTACTTACTGGCCATTTAAATAAAACACTTTTGTACGTGTAACTTGTAAATGAAGTGAAATACCTGTGAAGGCTTAGTTTAAAAGGTCTGAAGTTGCTATGTTTGCCTTATACAAAAGTCAAAGATATTGCTACTATTTAAAAGCAAATCGATGTTCCATGGTATTTCAGAGCAGTGTTTGGGTTTGTAAAGAAATTATAGAAGTGAGATTTCTAAGCTTAATATTTCCATTTCCTTCAAATGCATCTTCTGGCAAATCTGTCATACAAATCTGTCATTGCATAGAAATACTTGAAAATCACATACTCATGCAAAATTTCATTTCTTTCTATTAAAAAAAGCAATTTTATCTTACATTTAAATACGTATTGTCAAGGCTGATTACTGCCTAATTGTATTTTTTTCAGGGAATGTGCGTCTAATGGAAAGGGGAAGTTTATTTAGTGGTATATCGTTTTTTCTTTCTAACATATGGTAATATTTTCAGAGTTTATAAATACCCAACTGTGTAATTGCCAACCCTTATGTGCTCTTGCATATAGATTCCAAAGCATCAGATAGCAAACCAATGTTCAGGAGGGAAGTTTTAGTTTCGAGTTCTTTGGGGAATTGCTCTGGTGGTAACTGCTGGCGAGGGTCTCATCACCAATGTGCGTGTAGACTGGCTTAGAGGAGGTGATTTGGGGGAAGGGATTTCCACACAGAGGACATGCCAATGCAAAGAAAATATCAAGGAGAGAGGTGGTTCTTGTTGTTGTGTGGCTATTTACTTGGCTGTTACTGTGTGGCTATTTAGTTTTCCTCAGTTATAGGATAACTTCAATATAATTTAGCATGATCTTGAACTTAATGAGCACTATTGAATTTTATCTCTTTCAGGCATTTCACTTTTCCTTAGTTGATTCCAGTTCAAGAATCTGTTAGTGTGTAGCCCATTTAAGCAGTGGCACGGCACTCCTTCACCCCCTTGCTGGGACCATTCCCATGTGGGCGAGTGTGACAGGGACATTTCTCTGGGTGCTAAAGCTGCCCTGAGCATCCAGGGTAAATTTGTGGTGGACTTGAAAGTTAAACTAAGATTAAATGTTCTGTTTTCAGCTGCAAGAGGGAAGAGGAGAAAGGGAGACACACAGGCAGAGGCAGGTCCAATCTGAAGGAGAAGGACAAACTCAGCTTTGTGATAGAAATGATGAGTGAAATCCTGGCAAGTTCCAGTTTCTGGTGGGAGAGGACTGACTCTGGATATTCCTTTGCAGAGCAAAAGTGACAACCTCCTGTCACCCCTCCTGTGACTTGCTTTCCAAAGCCAGACTGCCCTCCGGAAGAAGAGGCTGAACATTTGCTATCTGAGCATCTTAATCCATAAAATATATCCTCACGTGAGGTGAAAGGGGGAGGGTTGAGCATTTCTGCACCTGCATACTGCCAGTATTTACTAAAAGCAAGATCTGGGTCTTATTAAAACAACTGAGAGAGGAGGTTTTTTCCCAACCTGGAATTTTATTAATCAGCCAGAATGGAAATTCTTGCACAAACAGAGAGCAAACTTTCTAAAATCTTTAGCTATGCATTTTCTAATTTTCTTTTTTTTGCCCGATGGGCATTTTATAGCAAAATAATAGTTCAAAATTCAGGTCCTTAATTAACAAGTAAAGAACTGACCCAATGCCAGCAACAACTGAATCACTAATATTTAAGGCCATCTGTTGTAGAATTGTCAGATATTCAGAATTTGACATTTTACTCCCTTTATGCAGATGATTTTCATCTAGATCTTGACACAGAGAAGCTAACAATCTCAGTCCAGATACGCAACACTCAGATAAAACAAAGGCACATGTTGTACTTTGGTCTATTTTAAGACTTGATTTTTCAGGGAACAATTTTTTATTTGCTTTTGATTTAATTGCAAATATACTCATCTTGGAGTCTTGAACTTCTGATGTTATTTATTCCAGCAAAATACTTTTATGTTTTCAAATCTGTGTAGGGAGAGCTGTTATTCAAACATTCAGGAAAAGATTGCAGGGAGGCAGTCTTTGAACTACTTCTGAAGAAATAATACCAGCAACCAAAGCAAGATGAGTATTATTTGGGCCCTGGTTCTCATGTTTTTTCCCCACATGCATATTCCATAATTATTATATTTTACCTGGTTTAAAATTCATTTATGCACAGTAAATTGAAACATAAAAATTATGGTGTTTATAATGAGACCACTTAAGTTGTAGTTTGCATTCTTGGTTCCCTACATATGAAAATACTATAGTCATATTGTAGACCAATGTTTGCTTTTTCTTTAAGTCCACTTGTTTTAAGAATTTTTTGAAAACAGACTTTTTTAGTTGCCTAATTGCTTACTTTCAGAGTCAGAGCATCTCTAACAGGATTTTTTTGGCATTGCTGCAGTTCTAACCATACTACAGATATGGTTTAGTAGATGCTGCAACCTCTCTTCAGACCGTGGAGGAAAATACTTTGTTTCTTAGTAAAACATGCATCTCCTAGTATTTATTTTGTGAAGAACACCAGGGCTGCCTCTTCTGTCATTTGTTTTGAATTTGCTGTTTAAAAAAGTGGATTTTTTGGTTTTGTCTCCTTTGTTTTCTGAAGACAGGACAGCTATTCAGGGTCAAATATTAAACTGTGAAACAGTTCCAAGTATTTTGGTGGAGATGCTAATTCTATGGAAGGAAAGGATAAGAGGCAATTGGTCCCGAGTCCCTTCCATACAGGCTCCCATATTCAAAAGGAGAGCCCAAGTTTCACTCAGTTCTTCTGTAACTGAGGGGATAATCCAGGCAGCCTGCTGGGCTTAGGAGCTTTCCTTTCCTTTCCTCACAGTGTAGCTAACACCTATGAAGGATCAAGGAGGAATAAGCAATACCATGCAGAGTTCAGGAGTCATCTTGAGGAGGTGAGGAAGCTGTAGTGCAAAGAAGATAGGTCAGCAGGCATTGTGATGCTCCACAAGTAAGGAAAACATGAAATACTAATGTTTCCCAGCTATGAAACAGATTCCAAGAGCAGCAATTTTGTACAGTGATTCCTGCAGATCTTCTGATGAACACCCTTTGAGTGGTACTTTTGAAGTAGTTGGCCAGTGGAAGAGTTATGAACAACTTGGACTACTGCTAATTAAAGGTAGTGCAGTGAGGTTTGCCTGGAAGACTTCTGTTTTTCCTCCTGGGTGCAAGACTGCAAAGCTCTGTTTTTCTCCAGGTACTCTGATTCTAGCCAAATATAATTCATCTGACATTACTGGAAGAGCTCATAGTATACCAGAAATCAATGGGAAGTTGATCTACTTTATGTAAATTTTTATCTAGACCTTTTTAAAAGTCAACTCTGTGGCAGAGTGTGCCTTGGAGAGCAGCACAGGCCACTGCTGAGGGACTCACTGATGGGTGGTGAGTGGATGTCTCTTCTAGTTCTTGGTGACAGTGTGACATTCTCATAGGCAAGAAATGTCATTCTTGTCTTTGACAGGAGATCAATACAGTCAAATGGTTCAAGGGTTTCTTAAAGAAGCATATTCAGTATATACTGATGCAGTGTGACACCACCACATCTCTAGGAAGAGTCTCATAAGGAATAATTCTTCATTTATAGTCATCTGCCTGATAAGGGGTTAAGAGGTTTGAGGGTGTGAAGTGGTGGCTTGGGTGCTGTGCATAATGTGCAATGTTCTCTTCTCACACCTCCAGCTTTCTTCCAAAATTAAGGAACACAATTCTTGAGGCATGCAATCTACTTTGTCCATGTCTAACTTCCAGTCTTTTTACAAAATTTTTGAAGTCTCTACCTAGATCTTGAAGGAATACTATATTCACAGCTTTGGCTTTGTTTTCTAGATGTTATGAACTTAAAACCGTTTAAAACTTCTTGATTAAAACTGCCCTCTTCAGTAACATAAGCATTCTAAATAATCAAGAAGAACTAACCTTCAAGTTAATATGGGCTGGAAATTTTATTTCCTAGTGTAGTGTGCGACTGAAATTAATTTCCATTAAAGACTATTATGGTCTTATCACTTTCCAGACCAGCTGCCAAGTGCATTTGCTTGATCTTTCGTCTGTAACAGATACAGACCAGCATATATGTTCAAATAAGGAAACTAAAAATAATCTAGCTGCACACAGAGTTCTCTTACCAGACATGAGAGAGGGTATAAACTGTGGTAATTTATAGTTACATCAGTTACATCTCAGAAAGATATTGAGACGCTGTGATAAATGTAGTTGCACTAAAACCCTTCTGGAATAAAACAAAAGTTTTATGCATTTGAACTGACTTACACTGCCAGGTTATTGGTGTATGTAATGTAGGGATCTTGCATTCTGACATGAGCATGGAGAAGCTTCCCAAGATTTCTCACACCTGCTTAATGATTTCAAGTGCCTGTTTGTCCCTCTCTGCAAACTTCAGAATTGCTTCACCTGAAAGACCAAGTATTGCATTTTGGTCTCAAAAACTGAGCAAGCTGCTGCTCTGTGATGTTTGAGAGCTCTTAAAGGTAAATTTTTTGTGCAGAGATGAAGTACACAGGTGCCAGGTTTTTAAGGTCCTTTCTCTAGAGAGCAACATCTCAGCACTATGTGAACAGAAGAGAGGAAAATCCAGTTCAAAAACTGTGTGTCTGAAAGCAAATTTTGCAGACCTTCAGCTAAGCAGCCTGCATGGACTTTAATTCTCTCCTCTGCCTTCCTCCTGAATAAAAGAATGAGTGGATGAGCTTAAATGATGAATATAGACAAAACAAAATCAGTTTGGAAAATGAATGGTGTTGGTTACAGTATATTATATCTTACCAAACACAGTTGTCAGCCAGTTTCAGATGTGTGAAACTATCTAATTGTACTTTTAATTCTTTGTTTCCCCACATTCAGTTGTGTTAAAGGATTCAATATCCCAGCCACCAGCATTAATCTTCTACATAAGCAATCCCTGTAATTGCGAGGAAGATTGTGTATAGAATTTAGCAAGTGTGAAAGTGCACTGTATTACTGTGACTGAGATGGGAGTGTGGTTGGCTGGAAATTTCTTAATGAAATGTCATGTCAGGAGATGGAAATTGACACCAAAGTGAAAGAATTGCTAATTAAACAATTTCTCTGCTTGAGTATCAAAGTTGATTGTGGGAAGATGGTCAGCGATGCCTTCGAGGCTGGATAGCTGTTTCCAGGAGTCCAAGGGTGAGGGAGCCACAGTGGGAAATGAACTGGGAATTTAACTTGTAGCTATTTTTGTAGAATTCCGTAGTATCTTCTGTTTTGGCCATCAGATATTCTAATAGTTGAGGTTTTTATAGCAACAATTTATAGCACTTGCAAGCTGTTTGGGATCTATGAAATGCAACGTCTTGATGTGGTTGTGCATCCAGGGATGCTCAGTCATTGGGAGTGTTGGATGAGGCTTCGAGTGGCCACAAGTAGTGTAGTCCAAGGTGTCCCTGACCATCATGGAGGGGCAGGGGGTTGGGCTGGATGGTCTTTAAAGGTCCCTTCCAAACCAAACTATTCTGTGGCTGATGGGACTGTGGGTAAAGGTGCCACACTTGACGAAGATGGCTTAAATTAAAACATAAAGAGTGTAAATGGAACTTGTCACTTGTTTGGTCTCTTGTCTTATTTTGCCTTTTTTGCTTAGCAGGGAGGGAAGACATTTTTTCAATATCTAGTGGTACACTGGAAAAATCCTTTTTAATGTAGTTGTAGTTGCTTATAAAGAAACTTGGGTCTTTTGACTCCACAAACTTGCAGAGGATTTATGTACCAGATATCAATAGAATTGCATTTCAGAAATGTCAAAGACATATAGAAATGGTATTGCTAAATGTTATCAATGATTATGTATAAATAGCATAATTTATAATATTTTAAATATTGATTTATGGAAAATGCAGAGTAAATCCCCTTGATCTTTACCATTTTAGTATGTTTAGGTGATAGAAATTGCCTTCTCATTAAAGTGGGAGAAAGAAATGGTCCAGCACTTGTATTGTATTTAAAAAAAACCCAAGAAAACAAACCCAAGCACATGTAATTTAAATATGGCAATATACAATTTTTTTAAAAATACATTTTTAATTCAGATATGACTAAAACATTTAGTTTTACCCAGACACCTGAGCAAGCAATAGATAAATACCCAGACCTGGTATATTTTATTCTGACTGGAATGAATTGCTATAGTCTGAAGGGTAGGAGCTATAGTAGCAAAGCTTTATCCTTGGTGTTTTCTTTTTTCAAGTAGAACATAACTGGAAACAGTCTCTGGAAGTCTAATAATGCAAAATGATTAGTTTTTTCCTTCTTGCTTTTTTCATTCTTCTTCTTGTAACTGAGGAAAAATTAGATATGTAGTAGTTAATGAGTGAAACATTAAGGAAAGTTAAACTTCCTTTCTTCAAATCTGTAATGAGTATTCTAACTAACACAAAATATTACAAAATTAATTTATACCTACTTGGCTTAGAGATGCCTTAAGTGAAGGATGTCAGGTGTATCCAATCTAGTGCTGCAGTACTGTACATTTTGACATCCTGAAAAGATGCAATGTTAGCTTTCCATAGGAAAAAAAATATATATATTCTAAGGTTTGTGGTGTTGTGATACTGATCCTGCTGTGGTTGTATTTTGCTGCCACAGGGCAGTAATATGGGCAAACAAAAAATGTGACCAAGAATCGTATTTGCCTTATCTGTAGAAAGTTATTTCACAAAAATATTTTCTAGGTGTAAAAGTAATGTTGAAGAAATATTGCACAATCATAACATTTAAATATTACTCAGTTTATTTTTCGAGTGGAAAGTAAAGTATTCAATCTCAAAAATGTTTTGCCAGTATTTGACATTCTTTCTTACAGCAGCAAGGATGCACACATCCACAGATTCATAAAATGCTTTGAGTTGGGATGGACCTTAAAGATCACCCAGTTCCACTCCTGGCCATAGGCAGGGACACCTTCCCCTATCCCAGGTTGCTCCAAGCCCCATCCAACCTGTCCTTGGACACTTCCAGGGATGGGGCATCCACAGCTTCTCTGACCAACTTACTCCAGTGTCTCCCCACCCTCACAGGGAAGAATTTCTTCCCTATATCCAATCTAACCCTGCCCTCTCTCAGTTTGAAGCCACTGCCACTTGTCCTGTCACTCCATGGCCTCGTCCAAAGTCCCTCTCCAGCTCTCTTGTGTTTCTCCTTTAGGTACTGAATGGTGCTCCAAGGTCTCCCTGGAGCCTTCTCTTCTCCAGGCAGGACAGCCCCAGCTGTCTCAGGCTGTCTCCACAGCAGAGATGCTCCAAGCCTCTCATGAGCTTAGAGGCTTCCTTTGGACTCGTAGTATCCAACATGAGGCTTTTTGGTGTAGAGAAAAAAACACCAGGCCCACAATTCTTTGTCTAAACTTAATTAGCCGTAACTAAATTTCTGACCTAAATGTCTTTAGATGTGATTTCTTATTTGCTTTCAGAATAGAGCTTTCTTTTTTCCCCACTCTTTCTTTTCCACTGCACAAGCATATGTTTTTTTAACCAGGAGTTTTAAGCTGTAAAGCACAGGTTTCTGGACATCCATGGGCTGGATCAATAGTAGATCTGTGACAGATGAACCAGTTTCACATGTGGAGTAGGCACGCAGTTCATGTGCCTGGCATTTTGATGTGGGTTTGTGTCTTTCTTGGAGACAAAAAAAAAGGGTCAATAAATCAATAAAAGGTTAAAAGTAATCTTTCTAGCAATAGAGATTCATGAAATGCACCAGTGATTGTTTCCTTTCTTAGAGAATTCATTAACCAAGGCATTAGCCTTTTTATTGTCATGAGTGCTGACTAATACTTTGCATCCTGTTGTGCTTTCTCAGGTGAATGAAAATATTAAATACATGTTATTCATTTGAGTTTGATTCAAATAATGATAATATTCTGTTTTGAATTAGAGGCAGTTCAGTTTCACTGCTGGCTCTCAAAGTCGCTGAGATTGTGTTTCATTCATTTACACAGTGGCTGTCTATTCTATCCAAAACTCCAAAAAGGAGGAAGGCTTCCAGCTCTTCTGCCCGGTCAGAAAAAAAACTTGAATGGAAATTGATCATCTTTCAGTGTAATTTTCTTTCTTTTCAGACTTTGAAAAATGCAGAAGTGATTAACACTGATCTAACAACTGACTTGACATTTCTGGATGGTTTTTATTTGGAAGTCCCAAAGTACTTTGTAAAGCAGTAGTCGTGGCAGGATCTCTGGGCACTGGGCTGTGGATCTGTGTCACTTTACAAACCAAAGCAGCTGTGGGTGAAGTGAAGGATGCACCCAGCAGGTCCAATTCCTCAGGTCAGGAGAGTAAGAGGCAAAGCCAGGAATTCAACATGTGATTGAATCAGGTTCATGGTGTTAGACCACATAAGTTTCTTATTTTTCCTTCCTTTAAATCGGTTTATGACTAAGACTGAGGATTGTTACAATGCTGGTCTTCCTGAAGACGCTTGTGCTGAATACCTGAAATGGAAGCTTTTAGAGATATTGTTTGATGAGAATCATAGCTGCAATATTGTTCAATGATTGTTTTCTGACACTAAAGAAATCAGTTCAATTTTACTTAAAAATGTACGTGTCTTAGGTCGCTAGCCATTAATAATTTTCTAATAGCTTGAGTTCTTCAGTGAAGTTTTATTCATGACCTAGAAATCCGAGATAGCAGAGATGCTTCCCATCTGTCTGTAGTCATACACATCTGCAGTAATTCATTTTCAGCAGTGAGTAATTTTTGGCTTGTGGACAGATGTATAATTGAGAGAGAATGCTGCTAAGGGGAAAAAAAAAAGCTCTGGGAAAAAACCCCTTATGGTGAAGACAAACACCTCATAAAAAGCTTGTAATGACAGAAGTATTTTCACAACCTCTTCTACTGTTTTTGCCATATTCCCTGTCAAAAAGGCCATTTACAGTCCTGTGCCATAAAAATAAGGGCTTGTGATTATCAAATTATTACACTAAATTTTGGAAGGCATTTTATTTGGTGCTTAAGTAATTAAAGAGAAAGAATAGTCCAAAATGGTATTCACAGTATTGAAAAATAGTGGACAATATGTCAAAAGCCCATAAGCCTTGGTTTTAGTGGTGTGTTGACAAAGAGAGTTCTTGGACTTATTTTGAACATTTTTGTCAACAGGAAAACACACCTTCATTTATAAACAGAGAAAAAAATTGCTGATGATACTGAAGTTCTCTTCCAGCCTGGATGATTCTGTGATTCTGTGAAATTGTATTCAAATTTTGGGTCATAAATACAGAAGGGGAGACTGTTGGCTGTATTCCTGGGGCAGAGAATCCCATCCTAAAAAGAACTGGCATAGCAGCGGTGATGAGGAGACTGCTGGAGCGAGTGCAAAGTCTTTTAATCTCAGATGTGGTCCCTGAATGTATTCAAGGCCTGTGAAAGAGAGTGGTCAAAGTTCTCCTGCTTTGGATATTGATGTAACTGCTCCTGCAGTTACAAGGCTTTGTCTTGTTCTAGCACTCACTAACCAGTATTTTAGTGACTTGCTCTTGAATTTAAGGATGCACAGGTTTGGCACACTTAAGGGTCAGAAATATGACTTCCTAGCAGAGTATCAAGCAGCTTGGTCTCTTCTGCAAGTAGACCAAGGGCTTGGTGATACCTAAGAGGTACCTGTGCAAAGAACATGAGGGAGTTCTTCCATCT
This sequence comes from Promerops cafer, assembly GCA_013398275.1. Taxonomy (NCBI): domain Eukaryota; kingdom Metazoa; phylum Chordata; class Aves; order Passeriformes; family Nectariniidae; genus Promerops; species Promerops cafer. The sequence continues at coordinate 948,527 of VZSE01001754.1, read as the reverse complement.
GCCAGGCAAAGCTGCAAGAAAAATCGAATCACTGGAAGTTTAAGCTGAACTGACAAGTAAAACCAACCAGTAATAAAGGACACCTACTGCTGGAAGAGCTTTCCACGTGCTAGGGTGGAGTCTATGGCACTGGCAGTTTTTTAATTATGATGATTTTCTAGATGTCTCTTGGGCTTTACATTGGAGAGATGGTCAGTTTGATGATTCCAGCAGTACCTTTTGAGTCTGTGTTAGTACTAACTCGTTAGCAGTACTAATAACTTACTTCAGTTTTATTTTTCACTTAGTACATTTCTTGTGCATCCCTGTGAGCTGTGAACCTGTCTTCTGCATTTTGTAGTTTATCTCTGCATTTCCTAAGAATGTAAGGGGTGCCCATGTGTTGGAAGGGGCTGCAGCTCCATCTCTCCCGTGTTCTGGCTCCAGAAGTGGCCAGTGGTTTGTGCTTGAAGGAAATATCCTGTTTGTTCTGCTTTTGCTCTTTTAGTGCTGCACCTCATGTCTTGGCAAATGCTGGATGCTGAACTAAACAGATTTGGTCAGTGGAACACAGTGCAGTCATTGCTGACTGTGAGAACAAAGCATGTGCTGACATTTTCCCTGCCTTTGGCATTTACCAGCTTATGGATTTCTGACCTGGGTTGGTGTTGTGGCTGTTCTTCTCAGTGGCCACTGATGTGTTTTCCATAAACTTGCCTTATCCCTCTTAATAACCACTTAATGTTTTGGCATCCACAATACCTGTGACACCAGATGTTACAATTTAATTACATACTCCATGACAAAGCTTCCTGTTGTTTTTAATATTCTGGCTTGCTATTTCACTGTGTGCTCCGGAGACACTGAGTTGAGACATGGAGTGTGTTTTATATGCCTTTGTTGTATTCTACTCAGTCATACTGTCTTCAGGCTGGGAGAGTTTTTCAGCAAGCCATTTCATGCTTTGGACCATGCTTACTGCCTGTTCAGGCACTTTTTCTAGTCCTCCATCTTTTTGAGGCAGATTCACCTTAGATTTAGGTAATGTCATTAGAATGTTTGGGGTTTTAGGCCTTTTCTGAGTAGCTAATATGCGTTTTGGTGTCTAATTCTGTAATGGCTTCATTTTTGTGATTAATTTATTGATCTTGATGCTCCCTGTACAGTTTCTCTTAGACTGTGCTGACATCTAATGGTAAGGCAAAGTGGCTTAGCCATACTTAATGGCAAGATAAATTGTCTGACAGGCATATATAATTATATATTTCCTTCTTAATTCCGTGTTAGGTTTCATAAGACAAGATGGAATAACTTCATTTTTTGCACAAAAAGGCTGACACGTACTTTTTCTTCTGGCAATTAATCTCTTTTTGTTCTGTTCAATGTGCCATAATTATTTTTAAGTGTAGCTTAAATCTTTGCAGGAATATTTTTGAGCACAGTGATAGTAATGTGATGGTTTCATACTGCAGAAGTTTTCAGTGTAAGTCATAGGATCTTCAGGAAAGGATTTAAGGACAAAAGCTGTCCTGCAGAACTTCCAAAGAGGATGTTCCAGTGTTGTTGTAGTCCATGCTGCATTTTGAAGAATTACCCAAACAAGTGTCTTTGTCCTCTTTTACTCATCCTCCTTTTTGAGGTTCCTCCATATCTTTAATTGGAAAGTTTTCAAACACCAATGGATAAGTACTGTTAAATAATACTTTTATAAATGGAATATAGAAAGAAAAAATTTCAGATATTAATATTTGTTATATTCCATGTTTAGGTGTAGTACACTGTATAATTTTGAGGTGTAAGCATTACCCAACTTCCATGATAAACACCAGTCCTCTGATCCAAAATTTCTGTTTTATACAGAACTGATACTGCTGCTACAGACATTAGAAAGGTTCAGCTACAAATTGTAGAGCTTTTTAGGGTGTTTCTTTCTTACATTTCTTACAACTTTATTTTTCCTTTTCACAGAGTTAGAGCCCATTTCTTGCCATAGCCTCAGAATGTTGACTGCTTTACTAAGTAAATGCATCTTTAAGTTAATGTTCAAATAAAAGAAATTTCTCTTAGCATTTTTATGTCATTTTACTTTTGTCTCTTTATCAACATGATTAGATCCTCTCTTTTGTCAAACACAAGATACTTTGTTTTGTACTACAGAAATATTTTGAAATTTAGATACATTTCCATTTCTTAGTAATAATGTTGAGGTATGGTTGACTTGAATATAAAGATTTTTTTATAGTGGGGGTGATGAGATGCTGGAACAATTGCCTAGAGAAATGTGGAGACTTCCTTATTGGAAGTGTTCAAGGCCATGTTGGATGGGGTTTGAGCAACCTGGTTTAGTGGAAGTTGTCCCTGCCCATGGCAAGAAGGTTGGACTACACGATCTGTTTACTAACTGAAACAAATGGTTACTGCAAAACAAAATGTATAATTATTTAGAAAAATTATTTCTACCATGGGGAAAAACATTTTGATTATATTTACTTATTGCTTCCAGGGCTGTGCAGAAAGGCCACTTCAAGGTTTGTGAGGTGTGATCAAAAATAGAGATGTTTTCAGTTTGGATGGGAAGGAAGGAGAAGTAAAGCATTAGTCTGGCTTGTCTTGGAAATTTATCTAATTTTTGATCATCAAAACTGATGGCACTGGAATTTGGAAAATAAACTTACAGTGTTTCTTGTGATAGCCTTACATTATACTTTCTGATAGTTGTTAGTAGAAAGAAAAAATATTTGAATAATTCACTATCGTTTCAGACAAAGGAGTGTAAGCTAGAATGGCTGAGTTAAGTGAAGGTTGAGATTCCCAAGGGTAACACAGATCTTCATGGCCTTATCCTCTAAGGACCTGTCAATCTGTTCTGTGAATTTATTTTCTGTTTTGGATTTCTTATGCTTCATCTTGTGATTTGGGGTGGCCTACAAATCTCTCTGCCTGCATCTGACAGTGGGGCAAAGGTAGAAATCAACCTTCTGCAGTTTGTAGCCTGTGGGTGAAAGTCTGTGCTCAGGAGAGTTTCTGCTCTGGATCTCTTGGAGAGTGAGGTCACTCATGGGAGGCGATGCAGTTTCTCTGTTCAGATCTGGCTGAAACAGCTGGGCCATGCCAGACTCCCCCATTAGACTGATGCAAAGGAAATGGTCCAACACTGCATGCTGCAACATTTTGGGTTTGCGGGGAGTCCTTCCCTGATCTTGTGGAATTTGTCACAACCCACACATACATAGGATGTCTATAATTAGCCTACTGTTTTGCTCTCTTAAAAAGTTAATTTCTTAGTTGGCTTCCTTTTCATCCTCTTTCTCTGGAGAAATCATGGCTTCTGAATGAGCCTTCAAATCTTCTCACTCACAGCTAATGTTTATCCTTCATTTATTACCAATATTATCTGTTTTGAAAACTGAATTCAAAGTTGATTTGTTTATCATTTCTGTCTTAGCCTGTAGGATTTGCTCTCTCTGCTGGAAATATGTTGGAGAATCACTTTTCCTTTTATCTTGAAATCTCAGAGTGAATCTCTTTCTTTCCTAAGAAAGAGCTAAATGCTCCAGCAACACCCAGAGATGCATTCTCTTTAAAAAACCACTGGAATCATCTGTTTAACTGAAGGAAAAACTTTAATATTGTTTGCAACAGTGTATATTTTGATCTATAATGTGTATTGCTCAAAAGGGTTCTGTGCATTGATGGAATCTCAGATGGCTTTGTAGATACTACTTGACATATATGATAAGCACTATATGTTCTTAAATCACTTGGATTCTCACTTCATCTTAAAATACTGAACTACAGAAGTCTGGTCTTAAATCCTATTTGGTATTTGGTGCTCAGCTTTTTAGATCATCCAGCACTGTGCGTGTATTTTTAGTGAATTTTTCAAATACAGTTATTCATGTTGTGGTTTAGCAATTGCAGTAACTAACACTTCCACAATTACAAGGCTTTTGTTTTGCTGGGAAGCACTTCCCATATCATCATCTGCTCTTTCTGTTGGAACATGATGTGTAATAAAACTGTATGAGGGTTCAACTTAGAATGGTGATAACATGTTAATTTATTTTCTACTCAATTTTTTTTTAAACTTATGACAACTTACTATCAATAAAATAATGTTAAAACAATGCTTGAAAGCAAAAAAATACTTGATTTATATGGTACACTTTGAAGCTACTGTAGACAGATAGAAAACATCTGGTGGCACTTTCAGTGGTAGGTCAATAGTTACAGATGGTCTGTTCTTCACAGCTGTCATCCAGCTTTGTATGCAGAGTGACTACAGTGGAAAAATCTTTTGCTGAATGAATAAACAAAACAGCACAAGGAGGCCAGCAGGCCTGTGTGTTTCTACAGGATGGGAAATTAAATAAGCTATACAGATTTAAACCAAGACTAGTGTTTAAAATGTTCATTATATTTTGGTTTGGTTTTTTATGCTTTAGATCTTTCTATGTGATAGTTGAAGGAAGTAGATTATAAAACAGAAATGATAAGTAAAGATTAGTTTAAGGCTGATCCTGTGTGCAGGTTTGGGGTGTTGGCTTAAGCCAAGGCTGGCAGTTATATAGTTCTACACTTACTTAGTTGGCTTCTAAGATTATGAAATGCATGTTAGATTTGATGTAATGCTTGTGCAGTCCTATAACACAGCCATGTTCAATATTGAAGAACATTGTATTTTGGAAGAATACCAATGTTGAGAAATGTAAAAGTGAATTTCTAAAATGGCAACAGTCTTCGTTTTTTAAAAAGTAAAAAAAGTGGGATTCTGCATTCCTCCTCAGTTTTTGTTCTCCCTTTCATGATGGGATGTTATATTCAGCTGGAATCAGACACTGCAAAACAGCAGAAAAATCTTGAATTTGAGGATAAAGAGGTGTGGAGGGGAAGTGAAGAGGACAATGAGGTGGATGAAGAATTAAATGCTTGATGAATGTTGCACATTAACTCCATTTTAAAATAAAAAAAAATAAACACAAAGAAGGAACTTTATTAAAAGTCAAAATGCACTGAGCAGGATAATACTGGTAAAGATACTTAGTTTAAATGCAAGTGTGCAGTTCTTGATACTCAAAATATTTTTCTTTATAATTTCACTCAGAGTTCATGAATCTTGATGATATGTTGATGAAATGTGCCTATGTTTGGCTTTAGTGCAGTTCAGCCTCTAGGAAGAAACAAGCAGATTTCTAGGTTCAGTCACTTGTAAGGCCATTTAATTCTATCCACTGATGTTGAAAGCTGCTGGGTAGGAATAAAAAGAAACAGGGAGGTGGATTATTTGGCTCATTTTAGTGTGCACAGTGCTTGTACTACAGTGTGCTCTGTGTGTGTTTCTCAAAGTCTACTCAGATATTTGAAAGGTGAATAAAAGTGGTGCTTTTATTCAAAATCCATAGTTTTACCACATCCACTTGCTCAATGTGCATTTTATATTCTACTGCTATGATTAGGTTCTCATTGAGGGATATTTCCTCCTCTCTCCTCATCCCCCCTTCCTGCTTCTCAGTGGTTTGGCTTAAAATGCAGCCTGCTTGTTGCAGTGCCCTTATGCTGCCTTGCCCAGCTCCACGGTATCTGCAAAGTGCCTGCCTGTATCTGCTGCCAAAGAGCTTTGCCTAGTCATGCATAAACCTGCTCCAAATGCCATTTGGTTGATAGAGATGTTGGCATTCTCTGTTGTCACCGGGATGCGTTTCCCTGTGTCTCTGGCCCTTGACTTGGTTTCCTTCAACTTCCAAGCTGAAACTGTGGATTACATTATCATCAAGAGCCTGAAAGTTAAGAGTGAAAGGAGTATTTTCTCTCACTGTGAGCTTTGTGATGCAAAGTTATGGCTTTCCAGTTTCATCTCAGGTGAGCGTGTTTCTGTCAATTTATAGGAATATGGACCTGTGCCTGCCCAAGTGCCTGCATTAGTTCGTGGTTTGTTCACTGGAAGGGCAAGAAAAGTATTTGACAGTGAAAAGGCAGAGGAGAGCAGCTGTCTTGGAACATTTCAGTACTGGTTGGTCTGAGTTGTGCCGTGTGCTTTGTATCTCTGTGCTTAGAAGACAGTTTGCTGTGAAAAAAATACCAGTTTATCTAATATGATTTAAGAACTTTGCGAGGTTTTTTTAGTTCTTCAGATTACATACAGATCACCTCTGAATCATCTGGACAAAGGTGCCAAAAATGATGTATTTTTAAAGTTTACCTTTCTGTTCACAGGTGGAAATAAGCTTAAAAAAGACTGAGCATTTCTGCCTGGTGGCTGGTGTGAGAAGAGCATCACCAAGCTGTGTGGGGACGTTCTTTGAGCTTCCACTTTTATGTCTCTAATGGACAAACACAAAGTGAAGCGGCAACGTCTGGATCGCATATTTGAAGGTTGGACATTTCAATTTCTAATGTTGACTCTGTTAGTTTTGTGGAATACTGATATTTTCTTTTGGTCATTATGTGTATTTTTAATTGAGTTGTAGTTCCTGTTGAGATAATATTGAATGTGCACAAATGCTGGTTTTTTGGGTGGAAACAGATCTAGACAAATAAAAGAAACTAGTCTGTGACCTGTTCTACAGTTGAGTTGGCTTTCATCTTAGCATTTTACAACATTCTACCCAAACGCTGTAAAAGATTGTGGGTTTATATAAAACAGCAATTGCTAAAGGGCAAGATGACCACATAGTGCTCTCAGGAGTCTTTCTCTACAGGCCTGCTTCATGTAGGTTGATTTAACAGCTTGCATCTGATCCTGGAAAGGAAGTAAAAAGTCAGATGAAAACAAAACAAAAATTGCAGGAGACCCCCAAACGTTAAATGATTAATAAAAATAGCGTGGATTCTAGTGAAAGGAGTTGTAATCACTTGGGTCTGTCATTTTACCTTAGGTCACAAATGATGAATTGTATATTCCTGCTCTTCTTTCCAAAAGGGCTTTTAGAGCTGGTATGAAAGCAGGTCGAGGAATAAGCTGTACTGTTTTTAAGAGTATACATGAGTGGTCTGGACTAAATGAATTTTTTATATTAAAATGTTAGTTTCTCACTAAAAGGCAAGGGAATAGTTAACTTCTTTTTGACACGATGGGAGACAGTGTACAGACTGGTGGGCACATGGTCTCTGCATCGTGTCTAATGATGTGAACTGGTGGTGAAATCTTTGCCTCTCCACATGTTGGTCTTGAGACCCTTTCCCAGCAGCTGTGTTGTGTGAGGGGTCCCTGGCAGTGGATTTCTACCCCATTCTTTGTGCTGATGTGAGTATGACTCTACCATGAGCTACACTGAGAAGCTGACTTGTAGTAAAACGTTTTGTTGGCATATTTTCCACTTAGGTAAGTTCCTCAGTCCAGGTCACAGAGCACTTGATGGAAGGGGCAGTTGGAAAAGCTCAGTGAGGTTGCTGGGACTGTTTAGCCTAATGTGGCCAGAGAAAGGGACATTTCATCCAAATATCAAAGGGTGCAGCTCCACATTTGGTTTGGGTGATTAATCTCCTTGTCAGTTTTCTAAAACAGGCCAAGCCCACCCATGGTTGCCAGGTCCAAACTGTTACTGTGTCCCACCTACACTTGGGAATGGCCAAGTGGCCAGTTGAACCTGCTCACTGGAGACTCATCCCTGCTCAGAGAAATGGGGAACTGACTGCAGAGGACGATGAAATTGGGAAGGCTGCATCTTTCTGTGCATCTCTGCAGTTGGATCAGCTAGAACTGACCGAGGAGTGTGCATGCTCCTCTTCTCTGCTCCCAGTCTCAGTTCCCCATCCTCGAGTTTCTGTATCCAACTCTTCAATAAAAAATGGAAAATACTAACTTTTTCATTTCTTTTTGGCTTGTGTTAGTCAGCTGAATCAGCAAGTTGTGAAGAAGAAAGACAAACCTGTCCCTTTTGATGGCAGCCAGCAGTTAGAGCAGCTCAGCCCACTCAGTGCAATCTCAATCTCCTTATGGGCTTATTATACTGAGCAACAGAACCATGTAAGAGGCAAGAAGTCTGTGATGACATGAGAAGGAACATTGCCAGGGACAGAGGTGACAGACCACTGTGACTGAAATAGCAGTGGCTTCCCCCAGGCTTTGTGCTCACATCCAGTGATGCTGTTTAATCAGTGCCTTTTGTCTGGCTTGTTTTTCCCTGCCCTGCACAATTCACTGCATCCATCCTATGGTAAAATCTGTGTGGCCATGCAGTGGAGGGAATTGATCCACTTGAAAAGTAATGTAGGAAAAAAAGGGGTTTTTTAGCCACCTCTCTGCTTTCTTAATCTCATTTACCAAATAGCCGGGCTGGGAAAATAGAGTGGGAAGGCCAGGCAGATGATGATCAGGAGGAGGGGGGTAAAACAAGATATATGAAAACATGCTGGACATTTTATAGCTATGGGAACCCAGTTTGGCTCCCAGGTGTTGGAACTGTGTTCTGCTCTTGTGTGTGTATATGTTCAAATGTTCTTTGAGGCTTGTAAACACATTTCCGTGTCTGGTGATTTCAAATATTGTAAAAAGGGATAAAAACTGGGGGAGTTGGTTTGTTTTATAATGGCTTTTTTTCTACATATGGTCCTGTTCAGGTTTAAAAATTAATTATGCAGAATCATTCTCTAATATATGTGCCTTTCATAACACAACCAAAATATTTTATATTTTAGAAGTATGTGTGATGTTTTACAAAGCTCAGGGAATGTGATGAGCTGTAGGGCTATTAAAGGTGGTTTATCTTCTTGGTCAGCTTTTCTGTTCATCAGTTTGTGCATTGCTTTCTTCTCTTGGACTTTCCCTTAGAAAAGAATATTTTAAAGATGCGTTTTATTTCTATTGCAAGTTTACNTGTAAACACGTTTCCGTGTCTGGTGATTTCAAATATTGTAAAAAGGGATAAAAACTGGGGGAGTTGGTTTGTTTTATAATGGCTTTTTTTCTACATATGGTCCTGTTCAGGTTTAAAAATTAATTATGCAGAATCATTCTCTAATATATGTGCCTTTCATAACACAACCAAAATATTTTATATTTTAGAAGTATGTGTGATGTTTTACAAAGCTCAGGGAATGTGATGAGCTGTAGGGCTATTAAAGGTGGTTTATCTTCTTGGTCAGCTTTTCTGTTCATCAGTTTGTGCATTGCTTTCTTCTCTTGGACTTTCCCTTAGAAAAGAATATTTTAAAGATGCATTTTATTTCTATTGCAAGTTTACTTAAAAATAGGCTGCAATAACTTGCTAACTACTACTAATTACATATTTTTTCATGAATTCTTCAACATAATGTAGCTTAATGTAGGTAAGTGATTTTGTCTCTGAGGTACCTATGATTCCCTTTGATGATTTCTTAAATATGAAATTCAATATTTGCTTTTAATCCCAAAGCTGTTTGCAATTATGTTTTTTTGTGCACGTTTCAATGTTATGCCATTGAAGACTGTCCCTTAAAAAAGCCAGGTATTAAATTCTGGTTTCTAACTTCCAGCAGCTACTGTGAATTATGCTTAGGCATAAGGACATGATTCGAGGCACTCTGAGGTGCTAATATTAAACTCACTTCACAATTTGTAAAATAACATTTAGGATTCTTCCCTTGGAGATAAATGGTATCAAGACATGTGAAAGATTAATTAGTTACTGATTATATTGTTCTTTGTCCCCCTCTCCGGTGATGCTGGTGATTGCAAAGCATAATTATAGTAGTATACATTTGGCAGAACAGTTGGAAGTGTCACAGTGCAAAAATAAAATGTGTTCATTTCGTGGGTAATTTGAAAAATTCAAAATGTTTTTGGCATTTTGAAAAGTTGTTATCTCTAATTAAGGTATTATTGTGCTTTATATTGTAACAAACTGTAAACAATGCTGTTTATTTGCTTATATTCTAGAAATCTTTAATTAAATGCATGTATGTTTTATTGACCATTGCTTGGCAGTTACCTTGGGATGTCTGACCTCTCTTGCATTTGCTGGGTGCTAATAGATGAAGCAGGAAGGAACAGAAGGTGGCTGCATGCAGGGGAAATGTCTGAATTGTCTGTGAACGGGCTTGGTGAACACTGTGAATTATTTTTAAATACATTATTTTGGCTGCCTGAGCACTATATATTTATTATACCCTGCTTTTGGTGGGTTTCCAAGCTTTAGGGAACACTGGTGGAGGAAGAAAGGGGCTTCTCTCATTTCTTCTTGCTTGTTTGCACAGGTATTAGGGATTAAAGTACAGGATAATGCTGGAAACGTAACTGGAAAATTGAGAGTGACTTTCCCAATTAGGTAATTGCTTGAAACCAGGAATTTCTTCCCAGAGCACCTCATGTGATATTTATACAGCAAAGACTGAAACATGTGCCAAGTACAAGTCTGTGAAGACCCTGTCTGTCCCCAGACAGATGTTTTTTTGGTTTTTTGGTTTTTCTTTTTTTTCTGGTTTTGATGAAGCAAAAAGCATCTTAGCATGCAGAATGCTCAAACAATCATTTCCTAGTTGTTTTTCATTTTCGTACAGCACTAGTATTAATGTTATTCTTTATGTGCATGTTGCTTCATCTTTTTAAAAAGTGCCCAGAAGAAAACTTGGAATGTATTTTAGCTATTTTAACAGAGATGCTTTATTACCTAAGAAATGAAGAGTTGGCCGGGATCATAAATTGGAAAAGAAAGTGCATATTAATGGGATGAATTTCTGAAATTTCAGATAAAATCTCTCATCTTTGCTTTTATGAAGGGCAGCCTTTCTTTGGGAAGGTTTGATTACTGGCAAATACCCAAGTGTGATGCACTTTGAAGGACAGTAAAAGTGCATGATAAATGAATAGTTTCTTTTCAAGGATATGGCCTGGGCTTTCTTTCCCTATAAGGAAACATCTGTGTTTTTAGAGCTTCTTTTTTCTGCTTGAGTTTTAATAAGATGAATCTTCCATTCATAGTTGATGTGGAGGATGTTGATGGTTCCAGGAGGAATGCAGAGGGGAAAAAACCAGATATGAATTGAATTTGGTTGTCTTCCCAAATTGATAGAGAAGTCTTGTTATAAAGAGTGACTTAGTTAAAAGAAAAATGCATTCACTTTCCTGATTTCTTTTTCTTGTGCATGTAATAGCTTGGCTTCTTAACAAGTGGGAAGTACCAGACTGACAAATACCAAGTGTTTTTTCATGGCCATTGATGGATCCTATCTGCTTTGTGTAAACTGTGATTTGACCCCTTGCAGTTGTGAATCAGGCAGTTAAGATTTCTGCATATTAATAAGAAGATGGCCTACTTTGGCAAGGTCTGGACTTTCCCTGAATTCCAAAAAGGATTTTTTACTAAAGTTGGTCTGTACCATGTAAGTTGATCTGTAAATAAGAGGAAGGAGGAATAAATGTTTGCCTGGCAGTGAGTGCCCTTAGCTCTTTCTTATGTAAGTGGGAATTGCAGATGTCAAGGTCTATGGAGAACAAGAGCTGCAATTTCCTTAATATCCAAATTTGAACATGTTCTTCATTGTCTCACTTGCTACAGACACTGGAGAAAGAAAGGAAATAATAAAATGCACAGGCAATGGTAAATCAAATAGTACTTTTATAGAGTTTTCTTCTTCTGTACTGATCCTAGTACTGGGCATACTTAATATGCCAAATGTTTCTTAAAATGAGATTAATGGGCTGCCTCGTTGCTTGGTGTCTTTGACAGGCTTCAGAAGGTGGCTTAGTGAAGGATTAGGGCAGCAGAGGGAGCTAAAAGATTCCTAATATTTTATCATTTCTTTCCTAAGTCAAAGTAGCTCCTTTATAAAGTACCAATTAACCTTTGCAAAAATGTGATTTTCTAACCTTAAGTGCCTTCAACAAATACATAAGGATTTTAACCTGAGTAAATTCCTTTTCTCCATAGCAATCCAGTATAAATTAGATTAGGAATCAGATAGTAAAAGATACCAAAATCTTTCTGCAGGAACAGCCATCAAACCTTTCAAGTGTAGCAAATGAAAGTGTTTAAGCAAGCAGAGTTTTCTATGAATAACCTATAGAAGAATATTCTATAAGTAAACCAATTTAAATTCAGATACAAATGTTATAAAAATGCACATTTTGGTGTATTGCATATGAGCATGTTTTAACAATTCATCACTGTTTTTCTGTGTTTTGCTTGTAAAAACTTTGAAAGTATTTTTGAACTTTTGGTAATAGAGAGAATTAGGTAAAAGTTGCCTTCAAAGATCAGGGAAGGTATTCTAGGGACTAAGATAAGTTGGCTTTAAAATAATAAAATAACAAATTGTGCTACCAGGAATTTCAACATAACAAGATTGTTTGCCTCTTTCCAAAGGAAAATTATCTGTATATTTGGGTTATGTTTACCCTACTGCAAAGGCATCCTTTATCTCATTAGCATTTTAGTTGAAATGCTTATGCAGACTTGTGTTTGGTTTTTGGCTTTGTCCTTAATATCAGTATTTGCAGTGCAAAGTGTTTTTTAGCTTTCTTTTGGCTTTCTGCAGTAACCTGCATCTGAGTCTTCACCTAGACAGATTTTGGATTTGCATCTACCTAGGTACTGCAATGTTGCAGAGGTATTACAGTAACAATGCAAGTTATATGAAAAGAGAATTGGCTTAGAAGCCCATTTTGCTCTAAGTGATACTAAATAGTAGCTGCTAATGAAAAGCATTACTTCAGTAAAAAAATTTGAGGGGATAAAATCTACGGAGAAAAGAATCTGCGATTAAGTTTTGCTGAAATGTTCATGTCACTGATTTAAGTTATGAATGTTGTAAAGAAAAACTGCAATTTTGTGGTCTCCAGCATCATGCATTTTATCTGTGTTGCCACATTTTGATTGGTATATTGAAATAAAATACACTGCTTGGTTATGACAGCAGCTATGTTCAGCTGTGATCTATCCAGAAAGTTCATCTTGACACTGTAGTAAAGTCAAAATAGTTTCCATTAATGTTAGTGTCAAAGACAGTGTTAAATACAGAAAATAATATAGCATAACACTGGTTTTAGAGACTTATATTAATTGTATTTATGATACCAGATAATCGAGTCAGAATCTAGTACATTACCACACCTCATCCTCTAATTCCTGAATAATCTCCAGATAATTTATTCCTCCTATTCTTCTATTAATAAAAATATTTTCAGACTAGATATTTGGCTTTAATATGGTGCAGATGAGTGGTAAAAATTTTAAAAGCTTTAGAAGTCTTAAGTGCTTGATGGTAATATGTACTTATTTCTGCCTGGGGTCAGGGAAGATGCTCTGATGTTGCTTTACACTGTGCTCTGGAAAACTGAACTGTACAAAGATTAAGTGTCTAGGTAAACATACTGAAAAATTTACGTAGTCATCTAATTAAAGCAGTCATGTTCAGCTTTCACAGAGGCAGTTCCCATCCTCAGGGAAGTGCAGTCTGAGATGCAAAAAAGGACTTGATTTTGTTTCCTCCCTTAGTGCAGTCAGGATGGGAGTGTGATTATGCAACTGGAAACAAGAAAATAAAAGTGGAGACATTCTTTTAGTGCTGGAGGCTTCTGCTGCTCCATTCTTGGGTCCTCGTTCCAGGAGGTCAATACTGAACTTGAAGGGTGCCTCTCCTTAAACAGGAGGAATTGCATGGAGGCTTTGCAGGGATACTCCAGGGAGGGAGTATCTAGCAGAGATGTCCCTCCTCATTAGTGAAGTCATTGTGGTCTGATGGACAGGTCACTTGGAGTTAAGAAACCTGTGTTTTATCTTGTAGCTCTTCTGAAGTCAGGTAGCAGGTTAGAAAAACAAAAGCTGCCTCTGCATCTTCTTTTTCTGTGACAGAAAACAGAGATGTTCTGGGATATAAATAGCAGCAGACTGTTGTAATACTCTTGGAATCCCTTTAGAAAAAGGAGGCTTTGCTAATTGTGAAAATACCTGGCACTTGCTGCAGGTGAAAACACACCCTGTGGTACCACTGGAGACCCAGAACTCTGCACTGGTCTGTGGCCCTGCTCAGATACCTAAATGAAAAGGCTCCTTCTTCTGCCCTTTCCTATGAGAACTAAATTTAAATTGCTTGTGACTTTCAGCAGATGTATTTGGGATTTTTTTAAAGCCAGAACTTAGCTGTTAAAAATTATTCATGTTTCTCTTTCCCCTGATGCTTATTTTTCAAAGTATCCTCCCATGCACTGAATTTTCAAACCTTTCATTCTGCCAATTAACTGGAGACACAGCAAAAAACACAACAAAAATTACAGGCAGTGGCAGTAGGAGAGCAAAAGATGAAGAGTAAAGACTCTGATTCTTTTGATCCTACCTGTATTTTTCAGAAAGTTTCCTTGTGTGCTAGATAATGACACTCAAATACAATTAGACTATGACTCCTGCTAATAGGTAATCAAGAATAATTATAAGTTTTAATTAAATGCACGATAAATGCCTCTTTTTGTCAAGGAGTGCACATTTGAAGAAATAGTTTTATTAAATGCTAAGAAAACTTTTTCCCAGGCAATTTTATCAGTATTTCTTGTTCCCTGCTGTTCCTTCCTGACTTGAAGATTGCATCAGTCACACACACGTGGTTTTTTCCTGGGTATCAAATACCACTTAGGCAGGTGTTACTTAATTTCCACATCTGCCAGTCATTTTTGGTGGTTGTTAGTTTAGCTAACCTGCAGATGGTCATGTTTGCCTGTATGTGCAGTGCTCCAGACTCCCATGCTTGTTCCCTGAGTGCTGCCCTGCACTTCCATGCAGGCATCATCAATTTATCAAACTCAAATAATTTAGTAACAGTTACATCTTCTTGCAATAAACAAAAGCAGCTGTGCTCTTGCTATCCTTATCTGCATGAATGCATAGATTGTAAAGGGCTTTTCTGACAAACAAGACAGAAGTTTAGAATTTCAAACTAGAATTCAGGGCATGTAAGTCAGAATGAGTCGACACTGATGTTTAGAAACAATATAATAATGCAGAGAATGAATTAGTTACCATAGTAACTGCTTTGTTTTAATAATTTGGTGGGGCAATGAATAGAAAGAGCTCAGAAAGAAGTAGTATCACTCTTAATTACATATTGTGCAATGAGAGAGGTTTTGTTCATTAATAGTGGAAATTGATTTGATTTTATAACAGATTGAAGAATAAATGTATAAGTTTTACTTTGGAAAGGCAATAAGAATGATTTACAGGTTTCTTTATTCTTATTTTTTCTACCCCCTGGGAAAAACATAATCACATTTTACATTTTATTATGGCAATGCAGATTATTGATTTCTTAACAATAAAACATGCTCAATATATTGCATTGTAAGCGTGGCTTCAATCTGTGTGCTGTGATTTGTTGCCTGGCAGTTGCTGGCAGCCTAGCAACATGCTTCAGTCCAGATCTGCAAAAGGATGTAGACACCCAAAGTTAGGAGTTACAAGGAAGGCAGGTTTCTCAGTACTCCAAAACCCATCTAAAATCATCAGCACCTTGAAATCCCTTTGCACTTTATGGATGAAATTCACGTACACTCCACACCTTCAAGATCACAGAATCACAGACTGGCTTGGAAGGGACCTTAATGATCATCTCGTTCCACCCCCTCTGCCATGGGCAGGGACACCTTCCACTAGACCAGGCTGCACGAAGTCCTGACCTTAATTTTCTTTCCTCTTGCAGATTGGAAGAGTTTTGTGTGCATTTTGTATGTAAGACAAGGCAGGATCCTAAAACTGAACGAGCTCTTTTGGAGGCAGATGCAGAGCGAGCAAAAGCCTCCTGTGATGACAGGCAGGAGGAGCCAGCTGGAGCCTGTTTTGCAGAAAGATGGAGGCACAGGGGTGCTTTACTCCAGAAATTCGTGTGCAGGGCATGTCCCAGCACCTCTGGCAGATGCCTGTGTGCTGACGAGGCCGTGTCTGGAGACTGGCAGGTGTCGTGGAATTACTGCTGATGTCCTACTGGAGCCTTTCACAGGGCACAGCCTCTAATTTGTGTCTGCCTTCTCATCTGGTGCCCTTTTTTTTAATTTTCCTTGAGACTACTGGCAGCTTTTGGCTGAAATTTGCTGGTGAGTTAAAGATTTAATTATGGAGGGCCCAGCGAGTAGATGGACAGACACAATTAGGTGAGCCTGGCTTCCTTTGAAAATTTGTCTAAAAGGTGCTTAAATATTGCAGACAGAAATAAGAAATGCCACCTGATCACTCCTTGGCCAAGGAGGTGATGTCCATCACCAGACCCAAATCATGTTCCCTCCCTAGACCAGGGAGTCTGAAAGTTGATTCTCAAAGCACTGCTCTTAGCCGTGGCTCCTCTGTTGGTAAAGGTGTCTTCCCAGGAACAGGGAAACTCTGTTCCAGGTTATCATCGATCCAAAGCTGATTAGTTTTTTGAAGGGAGGTTTGTTACTCTTTCTCTGTTGCTTGCTGCTGGGTGATGCAAGCTCAACTCATTGTGTCAGGGGAAAAAAAAGGGACAACTAAGCTCAGTAATGACTCAGGAAGGGAAATTCAAGCTTCTCTGTTTCTAGTGCTTCTGTATATGTAAGTTTTGGAAGGAGATTTAAAACTATGGAGTGTTTCTTCTCTTTGAGGTGAGTGCCTCCATCACTGGGCTATTTGTGTCCTTGACGCCCCCTCTCTGGTCTCATAAGAAACTTGCACTAAAAAAATATTTCTAAAAGCAGTATATCATACCTCCAGACCATGTTTTCTTCCTTCTTCCCTTATCTCTTAGCTGTATCTAAATAAAATTAAATTGTGATGTTTTTGAAAGGGACGCTGACTTGGCTTGAACTTTCCTTGGTACCTAATCCTTCACTAGAATTCTGAAATGTTTCTTGATATAATCTTAAAGTTTATAAAATCCTTTCCTGTTTAATTTTTGTGTGTCAGTCTGTGAAACTTCTCAAAATGTCAGATGATTAGATGAGTTTTGCCCCCTATCCAAGATAGGGGGAGGGAAGTAAAAGGAAGTTCATTCCAGAGCTGCAAACATCAATGAAGAATTTTTTTGGTCAGTTGCTTCCTTTTATCTGTGTTAACCGTAAATGAGTGGTTATTTTATAGGTTCCTTGTGATTACAGTAATGACTGTATCCTGAAAGAGTTGGTGAAAGAAACTTCACAGCAGCTCCTGAAAGGCTCTGGTGTACCAAGGTGATGGCACTGGTGCATCTGATAGTGTGTGGTCTTGCAGTCAAATGTGGTCTTTAGCTGCCTTCTCCCCTGCAATTCTGAGTCTCATTTTCTTTGTTTTTCTGCTTCTCTTTTCTAATGAGGGAATAGAATAATTTTTGTTTCATTCCTGGTTTTCTGATGTTTCTTAAATTATTCTTTGTGATATGTTTTTTTGCTTTGTGATACACAAGTGGATTCCCACTGAAATTCTTTAGCATTAAATGTTAATTTTTTAATTTAATGTTCAACTCTGTTCCATTCACTCTGATTTTATTTGCATTAGTCTTTTATGAATGGAAGCACCTGCAAATATGTTCCTAAAATCATAGTTTTCCACATAGTTTAAAATTATTTAACAGTTTACGAAGGGATCACTCATGGAAAACACTCCTGCCCTGCCTTGATGTTGTGGATTCCTCCTTTTTAAAAGAAATACCAATGGGATTTTCATGTCAGCTCCACTGGTGGTGCCAAAGGCTTGTTGGATACAAGCTGTGGTCTTTCCTGAGCCATGAAGTGCTCCAGAGGGATTATTGACTTGTACCTCCTGGTACAATCATCTAATTGGAAAACATATTTGCTGAATCAAGTTTGTTGGATTGTTCTAGATAAAAACCTTGCATTTTACACAGTTCTAAAAGCTCTCTTTTTAAATTATTTACAAGCCAGACTTGTAACTTAGCTTAAACTTGCTTTAACTTACAGGCAGTTTTATCCTTTTGCAATTTGACAGAAGATTTTTCTGACAGGAAGATGGAGTTCAAAGTTAAAAAGGTAGCTTAGCCTCACTATATAGAAGTCAATTATTAATGTTCAATTCAACATGAAAGATCTGAACTAATAATCGTGCTAATTAAGCCCAGTTGGCACATACAGGAGAACACTATTACATTTTAGAGTACTTATTTTTAATAACTTCATGCATCTCTTAAAACTCCTTTTGAGTATATGTGAGTACAATACACAATACAGATCAGTCGAAAATGTAATCAAACATTTTGTATCCAAAAATTAGACATTTAATTTAAAAAGCATGTTTAAACAGGTAGGTAAGGTATTCCTGCCCCCGACTCCTCCATCCTGGAGGAGCTGTGACCTCTAATTTGCCTCATGTTTGTGTCCATTCTGTCTTTTGTGTCCCTTGTGCAGTTCTTTGGTCTGGATGCAGTTTGTATCTGTTCTCCTTGTTGTTTTCTCTCGATGCCCGAGTGTGGCAGAGCTTGTTGTCTTATCAAAGCTGGACTCTGGTTCCTGGAATTCTTTGCCAGTTTGCAACAATTCCGTAGGCGAGAACTGCCACAAGATACAGAAATTAAAGGCTTATCAGCATTTCTCCATAGGCGCAGAGAGGTATATTTTCTGTTGAAAATCTTTCTTTAATTTGGTGTTATAATTGAACTACATTACATCCAGCATAAAAGGAGGCTGATTTATTAGTGGCAGTTAATTTAAAAGGCTACTGAATAATCCCCCCCATCCTTCTGCAGTGTGGGTTGTTTTTTTTGTAAGTTTGCAAATGTAGCTGAAGCATGAGATAGACCCTGACTTAGGCTGCTAGGTTTACAGATGCCTGTGTTTTCATAAACCTTAAGTTGTCTTTTAAATAAAGACTCCATAAAATAGTAGAAGCAGAGTTTTCATGATTGGTGGAAAGTCCATAAATTTATACTTAATTTAGCTGGACTACTTTACTATCTGAAAGTTTGAATTGATTTAAAGAAGTTTAGTTTGGCAAAACTGCTAGAAGATCATATTTTCAGTAAATGTACTGAAAACTGTAAAGTTCTAGAGAAGTGATTCTATGCAGCATTCCTTGGCTGTGAAGGACAGAGCAGGGGGAGGGAGGGAAAGCTAAAATTATACATAGAAGCACGTTCAAGATATCATCATATCCTTGACATTAGGAGTATAATCTGTGCTGTAGATTGGTAGTAATGCCTAATGATTTTGCATCCAAAACCAGATGACCTTTTTCTCCCCATTGATATATGCATAATGCTTTTTTGTGGTTTCTATTAATGATGTATTTCTCTTCTAATCAATTACATTTCAATTACATTATGTCATTTTTGTAGCATTAAAGGATTATGGGTTGAGAAAATAAAAACTAATTTGGTAGGAAAGTATAAGCTGGAAAAAAAGGAGTTGATTTCAAAAAACCCCACTCCAATATTCATCTGCTGATGACCATTCAAGAAATAAGATATGCTGACCCTGTTGCCAATATTTTGTCTTTTATGACACCTAAAATACAGGCCCTTGAACCAGTTACCTTCAAGCATTAGTTGAGTGTTCAGCTGCACCTCCTCCATCGTCTGTTGTGACCTGTGGTGCTAATTTTATTGTAAAAGATGTTGTCCACAACAACAGTCAATTTGCTATTTGAGTACAAGGAAATGTCTTTTAATATTTAGCTCAAGTGAGCAACACCGATTTGGTTCTGTTTTACTTGCTGAAAGGTTTTTTGTTTGGCCTCTATAGAAGGTAAGGGTAAGCTTTTTCTTTCTAGGTTTATTTAAGAATAATATTGGTCATATGATGTTATCAGCAAGAAGAGAATCAGCATAGCTGCTACAAAGACAAAAATGTATCTAGACTTGAGGTTTCAGCAGTTGGTAAGGTTATTTAAAGATGCACTCACCATTTGAAGATGTTCCATTAATGCTTGAGATTAGCATATTTTTTAAATGACAGGAAATTTGATTGAAAACATCCCATTCAGCATACTCTAAATGTTTCTGAACTCAATTTCTGTGAAGCTTGGCTATAATCCTCCCCAGTTGTATGTTTTTGAAATATGACAGTGTCTTCTCTGAAAACATTTGTCTGGTAGAAAATAAAGTGGGAGAAAAGATTGCGTGATAAACCAGGGTGTCAGTCACTGAAATCGGTGTTAGTCAATTCAGAAGTGATGTGGAAAAAATGCATTTACAGAAGTTTTATTATGATACCTATACTTACACTGCAAAATACCATAAAAGCTTTGTGTAGCAGCTGAGCATAAGCAGGGTGAGCTGTCAGCTGAATCAGGTCATTAGGAAACTCCTCAGCTCTCATTTTCTCTGGCCACTTTATTTTCTTCTAGTCCTAATTTTCATAATTTTTACTGTATTTCATGATAAGGGAAAAACCATCCTAACCTCATGTTTCAGGGACACAGTGATGTCCATGATATCTTAATTAAATCATAAATTGCTGATGGCATATTGATTATTGGTCTTGTAGCTGCAGCCTGCATTGACACTGTGTTCTGGCCTCCACCAGTCAAATGAGGGAAACAAGAATTCAAACAGCTGGCGTGGTGTAAAGATGAGAACTCTTAACAGAAGTATGCTATGCACTCAGGATTTTTTAGGTCTGCTGCTGTGCTTTGAAGATGCCTTCCTCAGGTATCCAAGCTATCAGGCATCCTGTAAAGGACCTGGGAGGTTGGCGAGGGCTGTTGGATTTGAAAGCAGGTGCCTTTAGGAAGCAGTTCAGGACTTGCCTGAAGTTTGTGATCTTCTCCATGGCTGTATGTGGATCCAGCTGGCAAGCAGGAGTGGGGAGCACCAGCATTTCTCCTTGCAGAAGTCTTGATGAGCTGTGCTTGAAAAGTACCTGACTCAGCACTGCACTCTACACTATTGATAGTCAGAACATCAAGTCCCTTTCTGGGAATAAGGAAGAAGATTTTGACCTACTTTAATGGAAGTGTAGCACTTCAAATATTTTCTTCAGCCCTAGGATGGAAAACAGTGTCCTACTTCCTGCACAGGAGTCCAAAACCCCTCTCCTGTTATCTTTGCAAACCTGTTTTGGTTCTCAAAGAGATAACCAGCGGGCACCAAGTCAAACTGCTGCATGTAGGTGTAGAAAGCACTTCTTCATACATCAGGTGAGTTATGAGGCTCTGCTGCAGGATATTTTAGGTTACTGAAGTTTCATGAAGGTTGAAAGAGTGAATAGGTTTGCGGAAGAAAAATCTACTGGGTTTGCTGAAACAATTCTGATTGATAGAGCTCTTGAATGGCAAATTGCTGGTGGCAGGGGGAGATTCTTGCCCTTTTTTCATCTTCTTTTTCTCACTGTTTTTTTCCTGAATCGAGCAGCAGGGGGAAAAAAAACCAAAAACCAACCACTATTTAGCAAGATGGATCTTTGGTCTGCACCCATGACAAGCTTTTCTTTCACCCTCGGTTTTGGAAGGCTTCTATCTTCCTTGCCCAAACTTAGGAGAACTTTGGAGAGTCCTTCAGTTCTTGGAGGCTTTCAGCCTCATTATTAGAGCCAGAAATGAGTGCTACAGTGCCCACCTGTAGTCACGGTGCATAACCCGGCACTTCAGTGTCTGCAACCTCAGGTACATGCTGCTGTGCATTTCTCATACTTCCCCATCAGGCCTGGCACTGCAATATGCTTTTCACAGCTTCAAATGTCCATTCTATAGGAGTTGTAAAAAATATTAATTTTAGAGATCACTGCTCCGGGCTTTTTTTTGTCTAGCTAAGAATGGCTGAAGTATTCAAAGAAAGAGAAGCAGGATATGAAAAAATAAAACGTAGCTTCCTGTACTCGCAGTAATGCACAACATGGGATTGATTCATGTAACACATCTGTGACCAGATCCCTACAAGTGGTGTGGTGTGTGATTAAAGATCCAGGAGATCAGAACAAGGAGTAGCCAGCTGTGCTTAGAGTCCTTGTGGCAGCAATTCCTCCCTGTAGTTTTTCCCTCACATGTGAAAGGATGATAACACTTATCTGTCTGAGGCTTCACTCATTGCTGGTTTTATATCAAGGTGAAAAGTCTATATATAGTTTAATAAAACCCCCAACAAGCTATTATAGAACAGTGTTACTTAGTGTTTAATAATTTGCCTATTCAAGCAACTGTCTGTATTAAGGAATAATTGAAACATATTTACAGAGCAAATTTGAAAGAAAAATAATAGCATTATCAAGCTAAAAAGCTATAGCACATAATTATTATATACTTCATGATTCAGCAGCTGAGCTATTTTTGTGCATGTAAATGATTTTTACTTAATGGATTATTGCAGCAGTTGTGAGTGAGCAGCACAGGACTCTCCGAAGGGCGTACCTTGAGGACACTGCAGCAGCAATATTTTGCTGTGTCACGAGATTTTATCATGCGTAAAGGACAGATTCCTTCATACTCGGGAGTTTTCAGATGGAAACCACAGATACATTTCTGCTGCCAGTGTACAGTACTGCAAAACGTTCTTAAAAACAAACTGGTTCTGTTAGTACAGGGCTTTTTTTTTTTAATTTAAATATTACCTCATGAAGTCTCTAACTTGTAACAGCAGTTATATGACCTACATCAAGAAAATGAAGAAACTGATGTCTAATTACAAGAATTTTGAGTGGTATCTTTTTATTTCTTATTTTTGAAGCAGGAGCAATAAAAATATAAGTAGATTTTAGTTTGCTGTTACAGTGCTCTATAGTTGTCAAGTCCTATTACTAAACAAATAGTAAAAATACTGTGTTGATTTTATTGCTTTAGTAACACAGTTACCAGAACCACTTTACTACACTTGTCCAAGATTTCCAACATGTTTGAGAGTGAGTACATAGATGTAATTTCTCAGGTTTGGACTGCATCCAGTATGTTATGGAAGGGATCTTTCTACACAGCCAGAGATTTGGGTACTAGATACGGCAGGTATAGTTTCACTAGGATGAGATTTATCTCCAGAAAAAAAAAAAAAATTCAAAATGTAATTACCAGTAAATTGCATTGAACTGAGGATCTGCCCTAAAATAAGGGCAGTGAGGCAAACGTTAACTTGCAGATATTAACTAACAGGCATCTACAAATAAAAGGGGGTGATGTGTCATTTCTAGAACAGTTTATTAGTCCTGGGAATGGTCTCAATTACAACTCTGTGTCTGTGCCAAGCATTCTTTATATCCCTAAATGTGTAAAGTCTACATGATGTGTCTGTAGGCTGTGCAAATACAGTATTGTGTTGACATGTGGGTTTTTTTGGAGAACAACATCTTTCTACTGCACTGATAAAGTTGAGGGAAGAATGGAGAAATATCCGGCAAACTTTGGCATTTCTGATGGAGCCTTTAATGTCAGTCCAAGAAGTAATAGAGCTACAGAGAGATGTGAAGATGCATAGAATGAAACTGGTAAAACTGTTTGCTTTGGCCTTCCCTCAAACATCTATGTGATAACAGGAAACTTTTTGTTGAACTTGAGAGTCAAATAAATTAAACCAAACATTCCTACTTAAAGGAACCTCGTCCCCAGCCAGCGTGTAACTTTCTGGTTTATTGAAATGTAATCTCTCAGGTTGTTGAAATATAACACTAATACAAACTTTTGGGGGTTGCCAAGATGCTGTTTGATGTCTGTATTACCACAACCTGTTTACACTACCCTTGGAAGTGGCTGTTTCAGTGAGGAGGCACTAGCTGAGCACCCTTGGGCCCAGTACCTTTTAACTCTGATCCACAGAAGAAGGTTTAACAAAATCTGTGGAGATTTGCTGCATAAATTTTTTATTTCTGGCCTGAATTCAGAGTTCTGTCCCTGAGTTTTGCAGTGATGTGATGAGCCACAGTTAAGCCAGTGAGATCATGAGTGGAAGAAGAAAGATCACCTATAAATTGTCTAAGGTTTTACTTGAGATGACATGATCTGGAAGTTTCTGTCATTTCTAGTCAAATGTAAAGGCACTTTGGCTAATGCACCTCCTTTAGGTTCTTCAGGTGGTAGGAAGGATCTGAGCCTGAGAAGGACTCGGATCAACTTCCTTGGATCTGAGGTTTAGATGGGAGAGCAGTTATTCTTGAAAGCTACCCTGTTGGCTATATTTCTGTATCTTTATAATAAAAGTCCCTCATTCCTGATGAGAGAGCATTTAGAAGCTGAAATGTATCTTAGGCTGTCCATTGTGCTGTTTTTTTAAGATTGAGGACATTAGTTTCTGGAGCTCTGAATGCAACACTCCTTAAAAGCCATGTGTGTGTTTACTTTTCAGAGGGGGGCAAAGAAAAATATGTTGTGCGTTTATGCCTATATTGAAGTTGCACAGTCCTGTTGATCTCTGTATCCACGCTGCTAACAACTTTTCAAAATTTGGTGTTGAAGCTGAATTGCTTTATATTTTAATTTACATCCTTGTATGTTATACATTAATTGTCACTCGGAGCTCAGTCTCTTCTCTGGGGGGTACAATTGCATGTTTCAATTATGGTTTATATGCCCATATGTTCCTAAATACTAGAATGTCTCCAATTCTGAAATACTTTCCCTGTGTAGTCAACATAAAGCCATTCTTGTGTGGCTGCCTATCCCTGTTCCCTTTAAGGTAAGTTGTGTACCAGATATTTTTGTTTCCATTTATGTCTGATATTTTAGTGCCCTTTCTTCTTCCATGTATCAGAATCCACTTGCATCATCTCTGCTGATTTTACCAACATCCTCATTACTTATGCTCCTTCACACACTAAATTAGCATTGAATCATGTGTTGCATGAATTTACTTGACAGATAAAAGGAAGAACATTTCTTGTATCTTGAAGGAGGAAATGAGTAGAGTTAAAACATTGTGAAGGCTGGCCATCTGCAAAGAGGGACAGTGTCTGTTTTCTGTGAGAAAGTGAAAAACAATGCAGTGTGCATTGCCCTGTCAGAGCACTTGCATCCCTTACTCAAGGCACAGAAGAAGGGCTCCCAAGTATTCCTCAGTTTTTCAGGTAGAGACATCATTTATTAAACTGGCACAAATGAAAAAAACATTGGTACAAAAAAATTGCATATTTGAAGGTACATGTGAGCAAATGTGCAGAAACAATTTTCTGATGATTCAGCTTCTACTTAGGTCCCTTTCTCAGACTCCAGAGCTGCATTCCCCTGGTCATTATTTCTTCCGTGTGTATGTCATATTTTATATACATTTTCCTCTGTGTGCATCAATGAGGCAGAATGCCTGCTCTGAGTAAGCACTTTGGATTCCATCTCCAAACTCTGCTTTAATCAATATTGTTTGCAGTGACAGAGTGCTATGTAGAGTCTCCTTTTCTTGTCTAACCTCAGACGGGAAATACAACAGATGGGTTTCACCGTGCGTTTTTGGCAAGGAATAGCATGAAAATAGAAATGAACCTTATTACATATGTGCTTCTCAGCACGATGCTTGTAATCTGCAATAAATATCACTAAGAAAGTGCAAACTTATTGCCTGTTAACCATTAATCAGGGGAAAAAAGTTTAATAGAATGAGCTTGAGAGCAAATGTATCTTAACCTTTACATTAAAACCTGGTGGTAGGGTGTTTTCTCTTGTTGCTGTCATGAGCTGAAAGAAGATGCAGTTA
The DNA here is from genome assembly GCA_013398275.1 of Promerops cafer. Classification (NCBI taxonomy): domain Eukaryota; kingdom Metazoa; phylum Chordata; class Aves; order Passeriformes; family Nectariniidae; genus Promerops; species Promerops cafer. Next base: position 923,105 of record VZSE01001754.1, on the reverse strand, counting down.
CATGTTTTTTCCAGAAACAGCAAACCCATTGTTGTGTGAGCAATATAAAAAAATATGTAAAATAGAACAGACTAAAGGAAGGACTATAATTAGAAGACAAAACTGCATATCTCTAATTTTGTTTTCAACACTACATATTTCCACAAATTACTAATTAACATTTTAAGTCACCTGAATTCTACCATTATGTGTAAATCACCTAGGTTTGGTAGATACTCAGTGTTTTCAAAAAAACTGTAGCATGTTTTTCTGAGCTTTAGATGATCCAAGTGTTATTGAGACATTTGAGATGATGAAGCAGTTAAATCTGTAAAATATTTCGAGCTGGAATGGAGATGATAGTGGTTGTTTGTTGTTGCTGTTGTGGGGTAAGAGTCTTGGGTACCTCGGTATCTGAGCTGTGCATCCTGTCCCAGTTCCAGTTGCAGCTGCCCTGGAGGCTTTTTGGAGGTCACAGAGGAGGATGTGTGTTTATCCAGGACTATCAGCAAGATTTAATTTTAATAATGATTTATCCAGCCTCTTGTGCAGCTCATCTCTTAGACTAGTTTCTGCGTGTTAGTACACGAAGTTATTTATCTAAAAAAATAAAAATCCTATAAACTAGGATAAATAAAGGCTTAAAATATTTTTAAATTTAGAGATTAATAAATTTACAGATTTTTAAATTTAGAGATCTTTGGATAAGGCTGGATTTCTGGACTCTCTGTGAGGTGCTGTGTTCTGTAGGATAATGCACTGTGGTTCTTTCTGCTGAGGACTGAACAGTATTTTCCTAACAGTGATTTCTTCTTCAAGTTCTTCTTCAAATCTCTTCTTCAAGGACACATTAATCCCAGGGCCACCTATAGGATATCATGAAATTCTAAACCTTTCAGGTTTTTCCATTATATGTAGCAATTATAACAATTTTTGGTGATGATCCTCATCATTCTGTATTCCCCAATGGCTGATGCAACCTTCTCTTACCCACCACAGACTCATCAGCCATGTCCACTGTTCCCTGAAAAAACAAAATGTTCTCCTTAACTGGAGACTCTGAAGGAAAAATTGATGTCACCTCCCCAATCAATGTTTCCATCGTTTCACTGATGTCAATTCCGTGCTTCTACTAAAAACAGTGAAGAAACAGTCAAGATTCAACTGCAGCAATTCATGTAAGCCCAGAGCAAGTGAACCTTTTACTTCTTTCTGGCAGTCTGCTCAATTGAGGATTTCATACATGTATGCAACACCTTCAATTTTATATTTTGATACTGGTTGCTTGAGTAATACCAAAAGAAATTTATCTTTTCAAACCTAGAATAAATCAATGAAAGTGTAGCAGTGTAAGAAAAGAGAATGAAAAAAAAATGTTTTCTGCCCTTGTGGGACTTCACAGCCCTCAGTAACTCAGGCTTCTGGGTTTCCTGAGTGCCAGAAACCTTAAAGCATTTGAGACTAAGTTGGTTTCCAGAGGACACATTTCATTTACACTCTCTCCCTCATCTCCCATCATGTCTGAGGTGTGAGGTTCCTTGCTGCTCTGGTACAGGTTTCCATGACCAGGACAGAGGAGAACTTAAAATAGCATTAATTAATTTAATGCAATCTCTGTTTGCTTTGACTTTTCCAATTCAGCAGAAGTGTTTTGTGTAAGTAATAGGTCATGTGAGGCTGTTTCTAAGCTTCAGCTTTAGTAAGACCAGAAAATTTTTTGTAAATGAGTATTTTCTTTTTTTTAATCAATAAGTTTCTTCATGTTACTCTGTTGACAGTCCCTTGAAAACAATGTTTTGGCATGGCTACATCACAATGAGCCATAGCAAGTTGGTTTACATATTTTATTGAGACCACAGATGTTATCTTAAACACAGGCTCTGTATTCTTATTCTCTTTCTCTAACATACAATTCTCTTCCCCCTCTTTCTTCTTTTTTAAGAGCTTCAACTGAACTAAACAAAATTTTAAGCAGATATTTCCATTGTAACAATATCTAGGTAATGAATAAAAAATTGCAAATCAGCATATTAAACCTCAAATATTTTCATGTAACATTCCTATTGCCTCATGCTATGACTATCTGTTCTTGTTCCCCCATCCCTTTTGGCTGACTTGTCAAATATGGAAAATCTACTCCTCTGTATCCTTGTAAAATCCCATTTCTCTACAGTGTTACATGCTCTAGTGAGCCATTTAATGTAGGCCTCAGTTGTTTTTGTTTACTGATACTGTAAATTTTAGCTATTTCACTCTTCCTCACCCCAAAAGTCCAGTGGACCAAAAGGACAGTTTGATCTTTTCAGATACAGTCACTTCTAGAGAATGAATTTACCCTTTTGGTGATGGGATTTCCTCTTGTGGGGGTGGGGGAAATGTCAGATTCAAAATATACTGCACTCAGCAAAGGGAGTCACTGAACAATTTTAAAATGAGAACTTGACTAAAACTAGTTTGAGGAAAATGAGGGGAATAGCTTAACTTCTGACATTTTTAGTATCTCTTGATTTATCTGTAGCTGTATAAGGAAATGACAGGTTTTAAATACTGGGATATTGAAATGTTTTTCTTTTCTCATTGCACCCCTTTTTGTCTTCTTTTAAAAAAGAAAATACTTAAGTCCAGTCTTTCTAGACACAATTATTTAAACACAATACTCATAATATTTCATAGTGGAAATCCATTTTTTTTATATTAATGCTATCCTGTTATCTCTGACAGCAACACTGTTATTGTTTATGGATATTTGAAGTATTTATAGTAGGAAGCATGTTAGTGCTGGATTTAAGAGAATGGATAAGGAACTTAGCAAGGCATTGTGGATGTCAGTTTGGGAAGACTTTGGTACTATATGGTGCTCTGCAAAGATTTTTCAAAAAAACTGTATTCATTTCAGTGATTAATTTTTATTCTTACATCATCATCCCTGTCATTAATCAATTCTTCACCTTTTTAATTTTGTGCATGTCTTAGTGTAAAATCTGATTTTTTTTATGACTCCTGCTTTCTTATTCTGACATATCCAACACTTTATATGATTAAATGACTGTTTAAATGGCTGTGTAGGGCAAGTAGTTCTCTATACTTGGTGAAGTTTGTATGTTTGGAGACAAGTTATTTGGACCTTCTCATGGGTCTAAAATTTTCTTTCTAGATTCCTCACTGGTGCAAAATAGGAAATAATGCTTCCTAGGGCTACCCAGAAAATTCTGGGTGCCCCAGACATGACAATGCTACAAAATGAAGAAGTATTGTTGAAAATATTTGTTTGCTTTGTTAGTTTGGCTTCAAGTGTTCGGGTTATTGAAGGGATGAGGATGTTTGCTTAGTTGGTGTAGGGAATTTCTACTTCAAACAAAATGAAACTAGTTTCTCCTTGAATGGCTGTAGCTTTTCACCCACTTTTAAGTGCTGTCCATGCCAAGGACTGCTGCTGGGAACTTTGCTACCTTGTTAAATTTCTCCCAGTTGTTCCTTTTCTAAACTGTATTGAGTTTTTCTTCTGTCATTAAGTAAAAAGTAATTTTGTTCAAATAATCTAAGCCTTATAAGTGACACAAAAGTGTTACAAGCATGCAATGGAAGCTGTTCTTCCTCATCTCTCAATTGTATGTTCACCCGGGTGGTGGAGGGGAGATGTGTGTCTGGAGCAGGGATTTACAGCCCAGATTAAGTTACAACACTTGTATTTTTCCATTATGTATTATTCAATGATTTTAGCAAAGAACTGAAATAGGATGTGTCAGGGTGTCGTAGAGTCCAGCCTTCACTACAGGATCAGTTGCTGCTTTTTTTGAGAATTACAGAGCTTTTGACTTCACAGAAAGAAGCCCCAAGTACAGGCAAATACTCTGGTTTGAAGCCTTAGTATTGCCAGTACTTCTAAAAATGGTTAAGCCTTTTTTTTTTTTTTTTTGGCAGAACTGTTTTTGAGCTTCTGAAGTGTATTAAAGTGTTCAAGAAAGGCATATAGGAACAGACAAATATAAAAATAAATGTTAAGCTGTTGTTTCTGATTTAACCCTCGAATCTGCTCTATTCTTACTCCTGTTGCAAGAGGGGCTGTGAGAAGAAGTCTCACTCTAGTGAGAATGTGGGCACAAAATGCAATGGATGATGTTAGTATTTTACCTAGTTGTATACCTTCAGTTAGTGGGTTGTTGTCTGTATTTCAGACAGCTTTGAAAACAGACATATTCCTTTCAGTGAAAAATAGGTTTATATCATCCAAACTGAACAGTATTTTCATTCCAGGTAGGCTAAACATGTTCTGTTATCTGTGATCCAAAGAGTTTATGAAGGGATGGAGAAGTAGGAAAAAGGCCATCTTCTGTCCTTAAAGAAGAGGTAATTAATAAATATGCGTAAAACCTCCAAAAACCTTCTTCATGCATGCAGAGCTGTGATGAGAAGGTGGGCAAGGGAACTGAGGTTTGTTGGCCTCCTTCTGAGCAGGTGGGGAAGCTCAGGAGCATTTTCAATTGAGGTGTCCATGCTTAAGATAATTTAGGTTTTTTAATTAACTGGTAGTTTCTTTCTGAGTCAAAACAATAGTTGAAACCTAACCAATGTCAGCTCTGCAGTCAGTTTATTATGGGATTAAAAAGATCTGAAATGTTATCTTAAGACTATTATTAACTGTTAATTGGCATTTAATTCCAGTTAGATTTAATGAAAACACTTTTCTGTTAGGAGTTTGTTTTGCAGGACAAAGGGAAAAGCATATTTGTGTACACACACAGAGAGAGGCAGGTTCAGTGATGTCTGATCTAATACAGCATCAAGGGGAAACAGCTGTGATTTAATGAGAATGAAGCTGAATGAAGTTCATAACTAGGACTGCGTTATTGATGTTCTTGGAAGGGTTTGAGAAAACTTCTCTCCCTGCACGTGGCTTCAGAGTTTAACCGCTGAGGGAGGTGGTGCCAGGAGCAGGGTTGTGTCTGCAAAACTCCAGAGCTGGGTCGTTCAGTTCTGTGTAATTGCATAATTAAAATGCAGCGTTTCGTGTAACGCACCTCACTCAGCAGAGAGGGAGAGAGAGAGGTCCTCCAGCTCCCTGGCACCTCTGCAGAAATCCCACCCTTTTGGCCAGAGCTCTGTATCCCTGCTCAAGCCAAGGAGGATCCCTTTGGAAGAGGGATTTGGGTTCTGTGCCTCCAGGGCAGTCCTGGACTCCTCTAATGATAGTGATTTAACAATACTGTTTGATTGTTCTGGGGATAGGAGACAGGTACAGGCAAAGACTCTGGTTTGATGCCTTGGTATTGGCAGTGCTTCTAATAAGGTTAAACCTGCTTAAGCAGTAGTAGTTTTTGGCAGGACCTTGTCTTTCAGAGGTTCTGAAGACTCTGGTGTGCCGAAGGCAGCCATGTGGTGTGCAGGGCAGCTTCTTTCACCTCTTTGGAGGAGTCTTCACCCTTCATTTCTAAACCACCACAGGGTTTCGAAATCCAGACATTATCTCTTGTTAAAAAAAAAAAAAGCTTCAGCACAGCCCTCAGCACTTGTGTGTTTTATGGAATACTGTGGAGCTTATTGTGAATTAATTCAAGACTCATAAAAATTAGTATTTACTGCTACTAAGAATTATAGGCTTCTACCTTATGATCTTCCAGGAGTGAAGAAACAAGCTGAGGTTTGGGTTTTGGCGGCCTCTTGAAGGTCAGTGAGACCTTGGTTGTTGGAGTAAAGCATCCACCAAGCCTGAGCGTGACTCCAGCCACTGAGGCCGATCCCTCGGTACGTGCCCAGCGTTGTCCAAGCTCTGGAGCCAGGACACGTCACTCAGGACCATGTGCTGAATAAGGACGTGGCAGAGTCCAGACGCCGCCCGTGTGTAAGCAGCTGCAGGCACAGCTTCCTCCTGCGTGTCGTAACGCTCAGCGTAACGATGGATGGCACGGGAACGGAGTGGTTGCTGCTGGAAGACTGGGCTAAAGGACTATTTCTTCCTGCAGAAATTCATCACCTGGTGTTATTCAAAAAGAAAGAATTTTTTTTTCTAAAAGGCGTGGTGTTGCAGGAGAGATGAGCAGTGGAGTATTGAGCTTGGCTTGCTTCACATGATGGCCTGGCATGAGTAGAGGGGCTGTGCTAATGGCTAAATTGGAAGGCATCCTAAATATAACAAGGAATCAGGATATTATATAGAAATAACTGAGATTACATTGAGCACTGGGCTAATAGAAGTAGAATCATATTCAAAATATAAAATCAGAGGTCGTATCTTCTAAGTGAGTAATAGCAGAGTTTTGTAAAATAGAAACTTGCAGCAAGATTCTCATTATAGATAAATGGTACTTGGATGATCACGGGATGTGCTTTAGCAGCCCCTGTGATATGCATAAGAACAAGTGAACAGAATGCTCTATCAGTATTAGTTCATCATTTCTGAACAGTTTAATGAGTAAGGTGAAGAAGCTGTCATCTCAGAGGGAGACATGAGGAATATATTCATCTTTAGATACTGTGTGGAGCAAGACGAAAAGTACTGAAAGCCAATGGCTGCAGAAGAAAAAATGGTACAAACAACTGCTGAATGAATTGAGGTTGAATTCTGGAAGAGGATTCCTGATGGACAGAGCCCCCAAAGTCCACCACAGCTTTCCAAGGAGAGTGGTGGCAACAAAACAAAACAAAACAGGGATTTTCTTAATAAGGAAATTTAAGTTCACAAAATAAATTATTTTACATCTCTCCTATAACATCCCAAGGGAAATATTCTCAGACCACTGCTTCTAAGAAATGTATTATGCCACTAGTGCTCATAATGCTTTATTCAAACTATTTTCCTTATCTGAGCAAAGTGTGGATGTTATCAGCTATACTTGAGACAGCCTGCTCTGGAAGTAAAAGCCTGTTGGGATAAATGTTGTGATACAATTTCCTAGATATGTAGGCTGTGTAATAGTAAGAGAAGAACATATTTAAGTAATGTATAAAATATGTCACCACAAAAGAATGTACAAATATCCTTCAAAAGCAGCTCAAAAGTTCCAAAACAATACTCCAGGGAAGAAAATCTAGGAGAAAGTAGATTAGCTACAGATACTCATTTCTGGATGTTTTTCTTAATAGTTGCTGATTTGAGAGAGCTGATGGATTCTTAAAAGCCAATTTTAGATTTTAATGCAGTATCAACTGTTTTCTTAAATTCCTTATGGTCTCAAAATTACACCCATGAAACATCATCTATGTTTACCAAAATATTTTCAAATTTAGATGAGGGTTGCAACACAGGGAGATAGTTCAAAGGAAGAAGTGTGTATCTAGTGTTGACAGTTTTGCAAAATGATGTGAATATGCATTCAGAATTTTCACTGTAACTGAAAAAAATAGATTTTTACTCTTAAAAAAACCCAAAAACCTAAAAACCCCACCCCAAACCCCAACCCTATCATTATAACACATTTTGACTTTAAAAATAGCATTTGTTCGTGTGCTTTAAAACAGAAAGTATCAAGGCTTTTTAGTGGAGCAATTTATTCTATCACCAATGAAAACAAATGTGGAGAAAGAGAACTCTATTGGGTTCCTGTCTTTTTGTTAAGTTTCTCTACAAAAAATAGATCCAATGAATCTGCGACTTTGAATGCCCTACTAGAGTGCAAAGAATAACAAGAAAAGCTTAACCAAAAAGATAATAACCTGAGTTCATTGCTGTATCATGGTAACTGCATAATAGATGCTGTCGATGTGACAGTTTAATAGGTGAGTAAGAGAAATGCTCAGATCACTGAGAACACAGAGATTGCCCGGCCCCCGCCCCAGACCTGCCCATGGTGCTGCCTCCTGTGACCTCCCTGCCCTGGCCCACCAGGGGCTGCTTCAGGAACCGCTGAAGGTGAAGCCACGAGACCCCGCCTGGAGTTACTGAGTCCAGCTCTGGGGCCTCAAAATAGGAGGTTTGTGGAGCAAGTCCAGAGTAGGCCACGAAGATGCTCAGAGGGCTGGAGCACCTCTTCTGTGGAGACAGCTGAGAGGGCACCTTCCAGAACGTAAAGGGAGTGACATGAGGGCTGCAGAGGGGCTTTTGACAAGGGCATGGAGAGACAGGACATGGGGAAATGGCTTCAAACTGGCAGAGGGCAGGGTTAGATCAGATATAAGGAAGAAATTCTTCCCTGTGAAAGTGGTGAGGCCCTAGCACAGGTTGCCCAGAGAAGCTGTGGCTGCTCCAACCCTGGAAATGTTCAAGGCCAGGTTGGATGGGGCTTGGAGCAGCCTGGTCTAGTGGAAGGTCCACCTGCTCATGGCAGAGGGTTGGAGCTGGATGATCTTTAAGATCCCTTCCACCCCAAACCACGCTGTGATTCTGTGATGACTGGATGTACAGAGAGGATAAATGCAGCTGTCTGAGAGGCAGCATTTCACAGCATGATAGAGATTTACCAGAAATGTTGGTACTTCTGGAGAGACAGTGGTCTATCAAGACCTCTGACAACGTGGGAGATGCTTGCTTTGAGTCACACTAGTAGTGCAGGAGGAGACAAATTTTAATTTGCTTTTAATTGAGTAACGTAAGTTATTCAATAATTCCAGTTTCCAAGAAAAGAATGATGCAATTTAGTCTTGAAGTACTTAATGAAATGATTATTGAACTGGGTGAGGCCATAAAGTGCCCTCTAGCCCGAAGTCCTGTATGAAACAGAAAGCAAAACCAGGCCAACTATGTACGGTATTCCTAATACTTCCAGCCTTTAGATATTTCCAGAGTATGGACTTCGGACCTAACAGCTTCTGTGTTGCCCTCAGTGATATATAGATAGGTACATATAGATATATTTCCCCCCCTCCCCCGGAAGCAAGGCTGGTGGTCCCTTTGACTCCTGTGGACTTAGGTCCCTGCACTCATCTGGGAAGGAGGAAGGTGTAGGAGCAGAAAATGTACCAGGATTGAGTGACTGGTACCAGATAAAAAAGTAACAATGGGCATTGCTGGCCACTGGAATGGCTCACAGATGTTTAGCACAGAGATGTTGTCATTTGGGTGATGAGATAAAGATGCCCTGGTAAATTTCATTATAATGCTTAACATTACACATTTTAGAGCAGATTAGGTGTACATATCTGCATGTATGCAGTCTTAATATCAGGGATAAATTTGCAAAATTATAGCTCATAATTAGTCTCATTGCAGCTATTTTTGAAAGTTAAATAATTGCTGATAGAAGGGAGTGGTAATTTATGGCAAGAGAAAATGCTCTCGCCTCATCTTATGTGGAGGGTGGTGGGTGTAATTCTGAAGCTGGTCCTGTTTGCTGCTTCTCTAAATTATGCACTGCTGCTATCTGTAGGCACGTTTTGGGGACTGAAAAGATTCACAGCAGTGTGAGTGTTTTCTTAGTAAATGAGATGATCACCATGCAGAACGCTTGTAAAATATTTAGATAAATGGTTGTCTGTAAGTGGGGATATGTGGGTATGTTTTCTAAATAAAGATACTTAATTTTGAAAGAAAATAACATAATAAATCTCTGGTTTCTAATAATATGCCAGAGAATAGATTTTTTTTTAAACTGATCTAGGTTGACACAGCTAGGGAAGGCAGCAGCTTATTTAAGTAGTAAGCTGTTTTTAAGGAACCATGTCTATTAACTCAACGATGTTCAACAAATGATTAGATTGAAATGTGGATATTGCCTTTGAGAAGATGAATGTCATGAGAAGGAGCTGATGGGATTATAACTTTGAATATGCTCCCCTTTATGTGTTTAATGTATTATTAAATGTCATTTGTTTGAGAAAGAATTAAGTTAATAACGGATCTAGCATAAACAAATATTGTTTTTGTATCACTTAGGCTCTATTTGATTTTTGTTTCATGACAGCAGTTCAGAATTAAGATTCCATTATTTATTAGCTAGAAAGAAGGACGGGAAACAGCCCATCTCACGTGTTTAGCTAGGAAATCCGTGGAAGTAGAGGAAGTGGCTAAACATTATGGATGTAAAATACTCAAAAGTGTGAAAGTCCACTACCAGGAAATGCTGGATATTTTGCTATAAAAGAAATATTTGGAGATCTGACAAGACATCAAATATGTGAAGACACCCTGAAAGCACCACATTAGCTGGCACTGTAGAGGATTAAAACTAATTTAGGACAGCCTTCTAATGCAGCTGGTATGGCATAGTTAGCCTGGAGAGACCAACTACTAAGGAGTTTCAGGAACTAATAATTGTAAACTTTAATAAACATGATCTCAGTGTTTTAAATTCCTCATTTAGGACATGATTCAGAGCTGTGCAGGAATAACCTAACACAGAGAGTGGACAATGAGGATGTGCCTAAGTATGTTCCTCCCAGTAGTGAAGCCTTTGCCATAAGAGATGCTCCATCTTCCTCCCTGAGAAAGGAAGAACTTCTCCAACGCCTTTACAGAAGGTTGGGAAACGTCTTCTCCCTGCATTCCTCATTAGGGGAAGATATCAATGCAGGGAAACACTTTATCATGTGTAAAGCGTAACACTTTCTAATTCAGCAGGAGTCATTGTGTTCCTAAGTTCGAGCAAGTTCTTTAAACTTAGTTATTCATCAGGCACAAAATTATGACCAGCAGGGTCAGTCTATCAGGTAAGACACTTGCTTTGGGTAGTTAAGTACATTTCCTGTCATCCTAAATGTGCTAAAAATCTTTGCGTACTCCAGTAATGACTGTTGAAGTCTGACTAGTTAAGGAATTAATTTGGTGTAAATATTCCCCTATGTAGGTAATCTGGTTTTATTACTTTTAACACCAAAATCAGCATCATATTTGAAGGAATAAATTACAAAACAAGGAGAAGTCTAGAAAGTAATTATTGCAGATATGGTAGTAAATTCTCTAGCTGCCATTTCACTGTGGGGTTTGGTTGGTTTTATTTGTTTGTTTTGTTTTGGGGTTTTTTTTTGTTACTTTCGGTTGTGCTTTATAAAACATGTTTATAGACTATGTCAGCAATGTTCTTCCTCAGTTGCTGTTGCAAAGACTATTTTCGTAGTTTATCACAAAATGCCAGATTTGCTCAGCATGTAATTTAATCTTATGCTTGGAAGCATCCACATTACTTGGTTATCATGAAGTTATTCTTTAATAAAAATGTATGCTTTGTGATCTATATTTTATTAATTTGGTGAGTAAGTTTATCGATTGTTGCAGATGCCATGAATGTATAATTTGTCACAGTTATTGGTTGCCTGTCAGCAGTTCACAGCCACACTGTGTTCTTGGCTCTTGGGGCACCTTAGGGAAAAAACCTCTCTTGATCTGCAAAAGAAAAGCTTTCTCCTGTAAATTATCAAGACTTGGGTTGATATCGGGTTTATCACTTCACAGTGTGTGTTATCCTGTATTAGCCAAATTCTGTGAATATATTCATAACGTGGCCTGCTCAGGCAAGGGTTTTGAGCAAATACAATTTAGTGATTTTAAATGCTGGGGTGAGGTCAGAAGGAACACAACATCAGAAGTGGGAGGTGCAGGCTTTGTTACTGTTTTAGTTCTCTCTGAACTTAGGAATTATTGGGGTCACCAGACTGGAAAAACAGAAGAAAATTCTGAGGCATTTTTATCCCGCTGTTCTACACTAGATAGTTTTCTGCTGTAATATAAAGCAGTCATGAGTTTTGTTGATTGAAAAGTTTATTTTCAAGAATGAATGTTAATGTATTTGAATTGAAAAAAATGTTTATTTCATATCCTTTAGCAAAGCAGGTATGTACACCCACAATTGTTTGACTTGAGTAAGAAACTTTGCTAATAATTTCACAGTGGTGATGCAGATTAAGCAGTTTTGCATGCTGGAGTGGAGCTGTGTGGTTGAAACATCTGCTGGTTTCGTTTTGTTATTTTTAAAGGCTGGTTCTGCATCCTGAGAGCTTGTTGAAGGCATGCACAGAGCTGGTGTGCCATGCCAAAACCAGTGGTTGAGCTCAGATTTTGGCTGGAGTACTTATAGTGGTTCATATCCCCTCATCTTTGTGGATTCTCTAAAATATTACTCTCCGGTGCTTCCCAGCAATCGGTCGTGATTTAGGCAAGAGCATCCTTCCACACAGAACAAAAAAGTTCCCTGGGGGTTCCCCAAGTTTTTGGTCTCTATAATTAACGTGCAGCTGGGGGGACTACATAAAAAATCCGGGACAAGGCCCTGCCCAAAATAAGAAGGGCAGAGGGAAGTTAAAAGGGGGGGAGCGAGAGAGGGAGAGGAGAGAAATAACAAAAAAAAAAAAAGAAAGGAAAAGGGTGGGGAAAACCAAGGCGGGGTGGGGAAGGAAAAAATAGAGGAAGAAGGGAGGAAAAGAATTAATCGCGGGGGGCGGGCGAGGAGCGGGCAGAGCCGCTCTCCGCCCTCGCCGCTCCCGGCCGCCGCCGCCTAATGAGCTGCGCTCTGATTGG
>VZSE01001754.1:856148-910721 GCA_013398275.1 Promerops cafer | reverse complement strand
CCCGCCTGCCCCGTATTTTCAGCAGCGGCGGCGGCGGTGGCGGCGGATCCGGTGTGGAGCCGGCGGCGGGATGCAAGGTGGGCGTGTGGGCGATGGAGGGCGGGAGGGATAGGGGCACGGATGGATGGATGCTCGGTACCCGGCGCGCTGCCCCGTCCCTGCGCACCGTCCTGAGCCACTATGGNGCACCGCACCCCCCGGCGGCCGCTGGGCGGGGGCTGCGCCAGCGCCGGGGCAGCGCCGGCCGCATCCTGCCCGCTGCTCGGGGGATGCGGCTCTTTGTGCCGGCGGCAGCGGGAGTTTTCCCGGGCAGCGCCGCCGGGAAGGCGAGGAGATGGATCCCGGGTGGGCTGCGTTATTCCCGGCGCCGGCGGTGCCCCGGGACGGGCGCGGCTGCGGGGTCCCCGCCGCCCGTCCCGGTGCTGCGCTGCCGTGAACTTGGCGGGCGCGCAGTTGGCGCTGCGGGTGTCTCCGGCTGGGAAATCGAGAAATTTGCGTGTGCTGAATTGCGGAAAGTAAATGGGAATCGCCTGGGGGATGTTGTCAGATCCCAGAGGAAAAGCCGGGATTTTTCCCATAAGTTATTTCTGCGGATTTGCCAAATATTAAATAACTCCCCTTCAGTTAATTGGAAATCGATATGGTTAGGTGCGGTTATCTGAACATACTTTGGTTTGAATTCAAAATAACAAATATGAAGTTAAATACTCTCTATTTTTATCTTGCCTTATAAATCTGTTATACGTTTCATGGACAAATTTAGCTGTTATTTTGCAACATATCTCTTTTTCATGAGATGTTTACAATCAACTGTGTTTATTATATTTCTTCTGTATATTTAATATCTTATGAAAACCACATCCACGTTTTTAACTTCTGAGTTTCCTGGTGGTTTTCATGGCAAAAGTTATTTCTGATGGAGATATCTTTTCAGACAGAGAAGTCTGCTGACAGATTTTGCAACTTTTTTCTGTGTCATTTTTCTCTGCATAAGGCTCTGCAGTTAGGACTGGGTTCTGTGCTTTCTGTGCCATCTAGTAGTTAGCTGGGAATTTAAATACACTGTGAGCATCCCCAGCTGGAGATGGTACTGGAGGCTGTTGTATATTTGTACGACCATTTCTGTGACGTGTAAAAAGTGGAGATTTTGGATAGAAATAATTGATTATGGCCATTCAGAAATCAGTGCTTGAATGTTTCTTTCAAATAAAATTGCCAGTGAACCTTTAAGGTGCCTTATATAGAATTTGGGTTAAAATCAATGGTTCTGTCTGTGTAGTCAGTGTGATTTACCACTGCATGTGTGATTAACCCCTTGCTGTGCATTGCAGAGGCAAAAGGATGCTTGTGGGGCCAGCTCTGTTGCTAGGCCTAAAACCTCAATATTTTTGTTGCTAGCCTGAAGCTGTGAGAATCAATACAGGTTTTTACATGGAGTGATGGAAGAATTTCAGTCTGGCCCTACCAAGCAGGAGCAGCCCCTGCTCCTCTGGGGTGTGGCAAGTGGCCAGAGGAGCTGCACTGGCCCGGGCTCGCGTGCTCTCATCTCCTGCCCGAGCACCCATGGGTGCACAAACATCCTGACTGCCAGCAGGGATCATGACAGGGGGATCCGTTTGGGAAAAATGATGATGAGTGGGAAAGGCACCTGTTGCACCACTGGTGATTTGTCATCTCCCAGGGAAAACCTGTGCACCTGTAGTTCTTTGATCATCTACCCAAATCATCTGAAATGAGAGACATGCAGGGAGTTTAACTTGAATTTATCAGTGTGTTGTAATGAGGTGATTGTGATTGCTTGAGTAGGTGAGAAGTTCAGAGAGTCATATATAAATTATTATTATGATGATGATTAAATAAATGCTATTTATACAAGTGATCTGTACTTTAAAAATGAAGCCAGCTACAGTTCAGCAACTGCTGTTTGAAAGTAGAAATACCCATGTGTACATTTTATGGCACTTTGATTTTGTTACATAATGGCATGCATAATTTTCATGCATTATATAAACTTTTTTCAGAACATCCTGAGAAAACAGACTAAATAAGGTCTACGTCTGTTTGATACCTAGTGAGACTTTTTTAGCCTAAGTAGCAAATTCTGGCTTCTAATAGTGTGTAAACAAACTGCAGCCAGGCTGGCAGGCGTTGCCTGCTTGTGGTGGTAACAGAAATATGAAAGATGATGTGAGCACTGCAGAACTGAATTACCCCCCACGCCTTCTGCTTGTTTTCTCACCCAGGCAGGTGAGGGGGAGCGGATGAAGCCTTTCCTTTGCTCCCTTGGGCACAGTACTGGAGTGCTTCTCTGGCACCAGGTAGAGATCCCGTGACCCCATGGAGCTGCAGAAAACATTGTTGCTTCTTACTCTAAATGTTGCTAAGTGTAGACTTAATTTCTAAAGAAGATACATGTTACTAAAAGTATCTTTTCCAAGTATGAATAGATAATATACTCTTAAGAAATTAAAAAAAAAGGTCAAGTTAGAAGAAGTTAAACCCTGTTAGTTGTTTTTTTTGGGTTATATTTTTTCTTAATTGTATGAGTTGGACAACAGTTAGACTGCAGTGGGCACAAGAAGATTCACCTAGATAAAATGAATTTGCTGAACATAGATCATTAGAGGTTTGGCATCAGTAATATGGATAAATCATTCATTCATTACAAAACAGTCTCTGAATTTCTTATTTTACCTACTTGTGGGTCTGAAACAATTGAAGTTTTAGCAGGTGCCCTCTAGTTGTTTTGTAGCTGGTTTTTGTTTGCTTTTTTCCTTTTATCATGACCCTGATGGATGGAGAGAGAACATTTCTGTGGTGAAATGTATGGGATTACTGAGTCTTCATGGTGGTAGTTTCTGTCTTATAGTGATGTGACTTATGGTAGCACTTTTCCCTGATAGCAGCAATGTTTATTTCAGAAGTATAATTTTCATATTTAAACACATGCAGCGCTAGATTGGAAAACTTCTAATGACAATTGCATGGCATGTTTGTTTGTAAATGGTTATGTTGAATGATGAGAGAAAAATTAATTTGTACTTTTTAAAGATCTGTGATCTTTATATCTGTTATTTAACAGAGCTGCAATGTTATCACTGAGCGCTGCCAGTTGGTTATAAAGTGCAATGTGTAACATTTCCTGGTAGTAGAGTTGCTCTGAGTGGAGAAATAATTTAAGCAGTACGAGGATTTTTATAGCCCTCTTGTCACAATTAACTGTTTTGATGAAATATGAATTTACACAACATCTGCCTTTTGGGACCGGCGTTCCCATCGGAGCTCGCTCGCCTCCCTCACCAGCAGCATCCTGCCTGGAGCCTCGTGGCAGGGCAGGATGGGCTGGAGCCTGCCTGGTGGGCAGGAAACCACGGCAGTGTAGGGATCCACTTGGTGCATCTCCTTGGGAAACTTGGGCAGGAAATGCTGCTGCTGGCTGTGAGTGTGAAACCTTTTGGTTTCACTTTAGCACGGAGCCTTGCTTGGGCCCAGCAAGGTCCCTGACCCCACAGCTGGCTCGTCCCATTCTTGCTCCTGCAGTCCCTGCTCAGACCCCTGATTCCTGTGCTTGTGTATAGGCAAAAAACGTGGTGTGTGTGGCCTGTTGTGGGGTGTGGTTTGGGGTCTGGCACACAGTATTGCAATTGATTTCGGAGGGAACAGCGCTCTGTGTCCTGAAACTGCAGATGAGGACTTGCAGTGAGGTGGGGGAATCCAGCTGGACCTTGCAGTGTCAAAGCAATGGGTTGTCTCTTCGAGACCCTTCTGCTCCACGTCCCTGTAGTGGTCACTCTCTTACCAGAGGGGAAGAGCTGGCATTTTATATGGTTACTCCTGTCAAATTTGTCTCTTCATAGACCACTGTGTCTTTTACTGTTTTATTTTCCTGCACCATGGGGTGGAGGGTGCCTCTCACCACCCCGGCTAAGCTCAGAGATGGTCATTAATGTCTAACTGCTGAAACTTTTGTGTGCATCTTAGGAAAGGCAAGTTCACAGGAGGGTCAAGTAGCCTAAGAAACACTGATGCTCCTGCTCAGTAAGGGCTGGCTTGGGAGGAGACATCAGGATGTGCTTTTGGAAAGATGCAGTTCCCCATCATGGGCCAAGTTAGGGCACAATGGAAAACGGGCACAATGATGAGAGACTGTGGAAAAATGTTAAAAATAATTCTGTACCACTTCTCCCACTTTTCATACGTGGCCTATATTGACTAGGAAATGTTCCAGGCCACTGCTGTCCCTCAGGAAAGAAACTGCAAATGTAAGGCCTCAGCCTGGCACAGCGGGCAATATTCAGCATGCAGGAACAGTTCTGAAACATTGACACTAAGTGCTGTTGGCGCAACATCCTGCAAATTTTGAGACACCATATTAAGAAATGAGTAATCAAACTAGAGGCTGTACAACTTGGAAAGTCTGGCGTGTTCGTTCTCTTGGGCTGTGTGAGCGATCTCAGTGCTCGCTGCTATTTTTGCTGTCATTCAGGGCAAAATAATTGAGGTCGCTCATCAAGCAAGCTGTGGTGTTGTGAAGACAGCAGCAGACTGTGACCTGTGCTACCTTTACATCCGCATTTTAGGAGATGAAGTAAAAATAGTTCCAAGGGCCATACCTTGGTGAAACCATCCAGCAAAACCTCCTGATTCTTGTACAGATATTTAGTTCAGCCTTCTTCTGCTGCTGCTACCTGAGTCCTTGCTTCTAATTGATCTGTTACTCAATAATTGCAAATTATTACAATTGCTGGGTCAGAGTGCAAAATTACGTGTAACAGGTTACTGTTATGGTGGAGATCAATCATGTCACTTTAGAGCTAGTTTAATGTGGTGAAGGAAAGAGCCCAGACTAGTTAATTGTCTCTTCTTTGGGTTATCCTTCTATAAAATGGGGATAATCGTCATTATAAAAGGTGCTTTAGGACTCACTAAATACTTTTGAAGCGCTTAGGAATCGTAGTTAAAAAAATAATTGCCTAGTAAATTGTCTACTTTATAAAATGTAAAAATAAAAGATGTAGAATATATTAGGCTTCATAATCATTTAAATAGATGCATATAGTTTATTTACCTTCTCAATGAGAACTAACAACCATTGAAAGCAAATAGGTCTTTAGGAAAACTATATTGGCAAAATGAGATTATTTAAATTAAGGTTTCCAGTTCAGTAGCTTAAATTAGTTTTACGTTTGATTTAGGCTCTGATTTAAATCATACTTTGTACTGTTAAAAATTTATCATCAACACTGAAGCTGTGAACACAAAAGACGTTCTTGGCAAGACTTGCAGAATGCAATGTCAGTGTATTTCTCTGGAATACTAAAAATTTAGAAAACAAAACCTTTCCCTTGACACTTATGACTTTTGATATATGGGAGAAAAAAACCTTAACAAGACAAGCTGCAAACGGTTGTATTTTAGTCAAACACCAATGGGTGGCTGTTCCAGTGGCCTGGAAGGGGCCAAGGGCCGAGTAGACCAATGGCTCTGTGGTCATTGGTCTTTTTAGAAGGGAAGGAATATTTATCAAGACTTTCTTGAATAAATAACATCAATCTCTTCATCAAATATGAAAGGACTGGTAATGTTTGCGGTTGTTTTTGTTGATTAAGAGAAGTACCAAGAAAAATTGTTTTGCATTACCAGCAGAAATACTGCCGAATGGAAAGGACTTCCTAGAGCTTTTTATTCATTTATTGTTCTGCTGAGCAGTTAGAGGAACAAAATCTCTTTACATCTTTTTTACACTTGACAGATTGGTATTTGTTTTTCCCTCTGTTTAAAAACCCCCAAACAACCAACAAGCTGAGATTTTCTTCAGTAAGGAAGGAAGTTTAGTCCAAAGTCTCCAGAATTAGTGACTCTTATTCTTGTGTTACCACAGCTGGGAATACGAAGGGGAAGGTGTGGGCTTCATGTGAAAGTTGTGGGTAGCCTTGTAAGCTGTGCAAGGCTGTAAATCCTCAAAAGCACCCGTGCCTCCCTGCAGTTTTCCATGGATCCTGGGGCAGCCAGGGTGAGTGTAGTCCCAGGCTTGGGGGAGCCATAGGTGATGCTCAGGTGAGTGCACTGAGAACATGGTGCACTTACCTCTCTTGCTTGATCTCTCTTGGATGGTCAAAGGGGATGGGCTGCTCACTCTTTTCACAGGGCCCATGTGTGCTCAAGGTTTTTTCAAAATTAAATGCCTGTGAAATCAGGAGCAGAAGAATGGCTCTGGGCATGGACTTACTATCCCTTCACTTGCCTTTAGGAAATGTTGTAAACAGGGATCTGATTTGCGTTCCTTAAGAAATGGTAATTTCAGCTTTAAATAATGATGCTTTAAATTGTGATTTGCATTTGTATCTTTAAGGAGTAAATACCAGATTGCATATGTAGTTTTGTACCTTCCTTTTTTCATTCTTCCTCAGAATATCTTGGAGTAGAATAACCTCTGAGTTGTTACTTTGGCTTATTGGCACCACATTTTGAAACCCAACTTCAATAATCATATTTCCTACCCTCTCCAAAAGAAAAAAAAAAAAAAAAAGAAAAAAAAAAAAAAAAAAATCCATTACTTGTTGAATTGTTCAAAAATGTTGTTTGGCTTGTTTTGTGTGTACCCACTTCAGTGACCAGAATGTCAATGGAGGCTTTGTTTAAATGTTTTCTTTATTTTTTTCCTTCCAATCCCACCCACACATACACCTGTTCATCTAAGTCTTTTGGGCCAGATACCAGTTTATTTGGTTGGGCTTTATGGCTTTTTTTTTTCTCCTGCTCCATTCACTTAACTGCTTGCTGTCAGTTCTGGCACATCCCCTTGTTTTCTGTAAGTTGCCCATGGAAAAAAGGCTGGTTTCCAAAGGCAAAGAGGTAATCTGGCTGGGAGTTGGATTAACTGTTGCAGTAGCTCATGATAAACATCTGTTGCAATACTCCCAGATGAGAACATTGCTTTCAAAACTATTTACTGCACATTTTGAACCATTCACTTTACTTGTGGTTTTATTTTTTCCCCCTCCAATTACTAAATTCTTTTGAAAGGACATAAATCCATAGAGTCCATCTCGGAGACTGTGTTTATTTTATGATACAGACAAGGAAATGGGGTTGTTGAGTTACTGTTCATGCGCTGGAGCCCCTGAATATTTCTGACTGGAGCACAGAAGTGTTGCATTCCTTAATAAAATCCAACTGCAGAGCAGGCCCCTGGGAGTGCTGCCGTGTGTGTCCGTGCTCTGCCTGTGCTGGAGTCCTCTGGATGTTTTCCTTCTGCTCTGAATTTGGCGAGATAAGAATGGTGGGGAGTGGAGTTTAACTTGGATCTGAAACCCAAGGGTGCGTATGTGGTTGGAAGGGCTTGGCCAGCTGGGCTTGGGACTTTGCCATTGAGGAAACCTTCTGCTGTTTATGTGGAACATTTTTAAAATTTTGTTTGTTTGTTTTATACGTTTTTTTTAAAAGTTTTTTAATTCTAGATTGAATGGATGAAATAATGACAGTTTCTCCTGCAGCTGGCTTTTGAAGTTAGGTCTGCCAGCAGCCATTTACTGCTGTAGCTGAGGATCAGCAAGCAAACAAAGCAAGCTTTGGTAGGTTTTCCCAAAACATCAACAACCCTCTCCCCCACCCCACCCAAACCACAAAACCAAACCATTCTTGGTGTCTCTGGGAAAATAACATTGGAAAACAGTATGGAATACCTCAAATGGTGAGTGTTTTCCAACAAATCATTTTTCTTTCTTCTGTTAATAAGGACGATGCTCTTAGTGTAATCATGTTCAAAGTAGTTTCACCCATATTTCTCAGAAGCTGAAAAGTATTTTGTGCTGAATTTCATATCTAAATGTTTCCTATCACAATCAAAGAAATCATCTGGGTACTTTACATGTGTTAATCTTTACCAGAATTAACTCTCCTTGCACAGCAATCTAACAGACATAGACAAAGAAAGGGAATTTCCAAATACCAAAGCTACTTGTAGCAAAATACAAGTCTGTAACTTTATTTCTTGCTGATTTTCCTAGGTCTGGCAGAACCCATGTTGTTTTAGCAATAAATCTGTAAGAACAGCTGTTCTGATTCAGAGCAAGCACTTACAATTCAATATCCTGTCTCTGATGGTGATCAGCAGGTATCTAGGGAAGCATACAAGAACAGTGATAAAGTGATGGAATCTAAGGTGAGATTTCTTAGTTTACTAGTTTTATGGTGGCATCAGGATTTTCAGAATCTGCTTCCTAATCATAATGCTGAAATGACAGGTGTGAGACACTTAACAGCCTCAGCTTTCTCTTAAAGACTGTGGTAGTGATAGGATCATAAAAAAAGGGAAAAAACACTGAAAAGTAATGGGTAGTATGTAAAAGAGAGAAAAATAATGGGATCATCTGGGAAAAGGTGAAAAAGGGACAATAATTACTGCACAGTATAAAGAAATGGCAGAAAAAGGTTGGCTTGTTACTCAAGAGGTGAGATCCTCCTGCACTGGAGCTTACTGAGACCTTGCCCTGGTGGGCTCAGCCATCACCTGCATCACATCTTTTGGGCATGGGGGAGAGAAAGGCAAAACCAGGGCATGGCTCAGTTGGCCTGAGCCTGGTTCAAGTCCAGAAAGATGGTAGAGGGCAGACAAATTAAGTGTGGGAGAAGAAACACATGGGAAAGGGGAGCACGATGATGGGAATGTCCAAGAAACCTGTAGAAACTGAATTATTCTGTCTGTAAATATCTGTCCATTCAAATTGATGAATAAGAAATGTTGTCTGTGTAGAAAATTTGTTTTGCAGGTTTGTACTGACACCCTTGGAGCATTGCTGTATTTTTCCCAGGCTTCAAGACACTCAGGTTTTATTTTTAGTGCTGCGAACCTGTTCCAGCTTGCTGCAGTCATTACTACTAAGACCATCTAAATAGCAACTCAAAAAAGCTATTAAAGCAATGTAAATAGTAATAAATTATTTTGGCTTTGTGTGGATTAAAAGGTACACTTAGGATGGACTTGGTTTTGGGTCAGGTTTTTTAATGCTCTAGAGCAAAAGCGTGACAAGCCTTACATCACTGGTGTGCAGAGGTGATGGTGCTGTACTTTAAATAAAAGACATGAGGGCGTTGTGACTGGGATATTGTCACTGGAACAGTCACTTAAAACATAGATTTTTAGGGAAGCTTTTACAAAGGTGTATGGAAAACTGTTATTGACTATCTAAAGCAAATTCAAGAATAATATCCAGGAGGTGTTGCCGTGGGTGAGGAGGTGTTAAAGTGAACTGCTCACCAAAATAAGTCATACTGCAAGCTAGAATCAAACCTGACAAATCCAGGGTTTATTGTATGTATCAGGATGAAGAGAAGAGGATGCTTTTGAGTACAAAAGGGCAAAACCCATCCTGAATTTAAACACAGTTTATGTAATCCTGTGAGCAACAAGCGGGGTTGGTATAACCAGCAAAAGGGGCTGCTTGGTGGTACCTCACAGAAGGGACAGCTTTATCTGTGGGTAGAGACCAGGAAAAGGAGATTTATCAGCGAATACACAAGGTGGGTACAAGATTAAAAAAACCCATACTGGTCTTTAATAAGTTGATACTTTCATATATATGTATATAAATAAACATAAATTAATAATACTGGTAGTATTGTGTGTATATGATACTAGAACAAAGTTTCCCATAATTAAAGGAAAACAGTGCAGAAGCAGCTTCACCAGTATGGGAACGGGAGGGACTAAGACACCGTGTTTCAGGATTCAGCTTCATTTACCTTTTTAAGAGGATTGTAGGAAATGGATCTGTTCTCAGTTCCCAAGAGCTGAGAAAGCTTTTCCCAGCCTGGCATTCTCAAATCCAAGGAGCCTGGAGTCTGGGGCTGGTTTTCTCCAATATGTGCTGTGGAAGATGCTTTGATTTGCATGCTGTTACTGTGGCAGCTATGGACAGGAGGACCACAGGAGTGAATTGTGCTTTCTCTTTTGCCAGAGAATTTCACCTTTTCCACTGATTATCCATGCTCCTGAAGAACCTGAGTATTTGTTTGCTTTCTGTTAGCAAATAATTTTCAATGCAACTTCCACAGTTACTACTCTCAGTAGGAAAACAGGAGCTCTAACAAGGCATATATAAAATAAAATTTTCCAAAATCTACTAATCTGGGTTATGCTTGTTGCCCTTACTATGCAGCTTTTTATTAAAAGGTTTATAAAGGTAACATGTCAACACTGACTTTTCCCTCCCATCGCAGCAATGTTTCTTGTGGGTTATAGATGCTGTATAACCACCTTAGAATAAACAAACATTCTCCAACATCAGCCTGGATGCATTTTTACAGCACACTCAGGAATTTTTTATGGATGGTTTTGTGTTTTCTCTTCTGTTCCATACCTCCACGTTTGCCTACCAAATCCTTTCTAAGCATCCCAATGATTTCATTCGCATGCACAAATAGATGTCTTTGTTATATATTGAACATAAAAGAGAATTTACTCTTGAATTTCAACCTTCACTTAAAAATATTTGGTTTTCCTGTATCCTTACAGGACTGACTTGACTTTGAAAAGGAGATTTCTCAGACTCAGGGAGGAATCTGATGGCACATTTGCACATCCAGTTTATAGTGACTTTTTTACACTCAGATTTTTTTTAACTTGTATAATTCTGTTGCGGTTTCTTTAGTAAACTGAAGTAGCCCTACAATTCTGTTTCACAAATGCCTCATTATGCTGAGCTGTTAATAGTTCTGTTAGTATTGTTAAAGTATTAACAGAAGAATAATAATTGCTGTGCTGTAATTGTGTTGAGGCTAAAAAAGCATTCTCATAGAATATTAATGAGAGCCTTTTTCGAGGTATGAATTATTGTTCTTAGGACAGAAAACAAAAAACCACCCACAACCCCAAAAAAAAAAGTACCATCCTAGAGGAACATAATAATAAAAATCAATAAGGCTTCAATTTAGTCTTGAACTCCCTTGCTCCTCCTCTCCTGACCCCATTTGTGCTTCCTGTATGTCCCAGGGATCTGCTCTGCACCATATGTGCTCCAGTACCTCAGCACTGCAGGGGGCTGGGAGACTTTTAACAATGAATTTTCTTTTTTTTCTGTTTATCTCAGCCTTAAATTACTTTAACCTTATTTAGTCTTAAAAACTGTGACTGTGGAGCTAATATTTTATGCAGCATTGAGAGGAACTGGAAGTGCTTTTCATTGCTGTGCAAAATGCAGCTGGGGAATAGAGCAGAATTAACGACAGGGAGTTGTGCTCTTGAGAGTGTGAGCAGTAGTTTATTTTCATTTCTGTCATTAAATATCTTATTACCATCTATTTGTTTTTTCTTTCCTCTTCCCTGCAGTGCAAAAAATAAAAGGGTGATTACTCGAAGGTAGGAATTATACAAATGCTGGGAAATATCTTAAATCAGTGACCTTTGGTTGACCTCTGCCACTGCTGGTGTGAGCTCTGATATTTTTTTTCATAGCTAAGTTAGTACCTCTGCCATCTTTTTCCTTTTATCAAATCTTACTCAATTTTATACTAAGTTTCTGATTTGTAAGCAAAATCCAAATATAGGAATAATTAAAAGAATGATCTCTTGTAAATCTGAAGGGAGTGCATCAAGACATAATAGAGCAGAAGTGTTTCCTGGGACTTGCTTGACCATTAAAAATTCACAGTTTATGTTGCATAATACAATTTTCTGACTGTTTTTGGTAGCAGTTATTTGTAAGTAGGCAAATGAGCTGCCATTGCAACACTTGCTTTTTGCAGACCCATCGATCTGAATGAAAAAGATGGTGCAAACTTTAGTTTGTTGTTTTCTGAGATTTCAAAGGGGCTTCAATTTATATTCTAAAGCATGTAATTTCTTTTTTCAGTCTCATGTACCAGCTCCTTGTCATCCTTTATTCTCCCTCGTCTGACATCAGTTTCTCTCTTGTCCATTTAAAACTGAAACTTGAAAAACTGCAGTTTTATACTTTATATTATTCTTCTACCCCGGAGCTGTTTTTAGTGTCTTTATTGCAAGTAGACAGATGGTGATATTTGGTTTCCTGTCAGTTTTAATGAATATAGATAGGAGTGATAAGAACATTTGCTTCGTTTAGCAAACTTCCTTTTCTGGCTTTTAATTAATGAAGTGCTCACTGGTGTGCCGCTGCTTTTGTATGTGCTACAGTCAAATCCTTTATACAACTCAGCTCGTAGTATCGCATAATGAAAAAAGAGGATGAAAATAACTTTTTCTTTCAAGATCCTTTAAAGTTTACTTACCCAGACTTGGAACGCTGCAGACATCAGCCATGGAACTGCTCGGACGAGCTGCCGTAGCAGCATCCTTTCTTGCTGCATATTTTGCTAATATTTTGTTTTTATACCAAGAACCCAAAGGAAGTGGTCTCTGTTTGGTGTTCACGTAACCTTGGGTGAGGTTCAGCTCAGCTTTGGAGCAATTTGCTTCTCATGCAATTTCTGAAATAGAATAAGGTCCAGAGCAGAAATCTGGTAAAATGGAAAAGAAAACCCTTGGCTTTTCAACCCTTTTTTTTCTCCCCTGCAATTTCTCGTACCCTTGGAGAGAACCAAAACATTATTCTTTAACATTGATATTTTTTTTTTCCCCGAATAGTTTGATTTCTGTGTTAGCTTAGCACAGGCATTATTTTAGATATTTGTAAACTATTTTAGAGTCCATTATTTTTAAGATCTTTCTCCAGTGTTTAACACTAAGGGGTTTACCTTTCTATTTGTATATATTGGGGTTTTAATACTGAGGCAGGAACAGTCCTTGAAGGCAAAGCTGTTTAAATAATTTCTACTTTGCCATAACAGTTTGAGTTCTTTAATGATAAAAGTGACCATGTCTGTGTATGTAAAACATTGCAGTGGGTAAAGTCTGAATCCTGGCTGTGGATTTAAAATCTCTGCCTTAGCTTTTTGTAGCTCTAACAGTTAAAGATCTCACTAGATGTAGAGGAGTGGAGTGAAGGACCAGAAGGTGATCTTTGGGAACATTATTTTCTGAAGCATCTCACTATTGCTAATTCTGAAGAAACTGATTTTAAACCTGTTGTGTCTTAATATTCCTGTTTCCTGAGTTAAAAAATGGACTAGATTTTGTACTTTTTTTTGGGACTTTTGTTTTGCTGTAGCCTTATAAGGGTAGGATTTGGTTCCCTGGTGGCAAATCTGTTCGGGAAAAAAGAAGTTGGTTTATTTTAGCAAAGCTTTTTTAAAATACTCCAACAAGCCTGGCAGGAGGCAGAAATAGTTGTGATTTTATATTATTTCTTAGGTCTTTCTGAAAACGTCACAAAGTGCAAACCCTGTTCCTCTGGAAAATTCTTCTCCCAGTGAAAGATACCTCCATTTAAAATGAGCTAAAACCAAACAAATTGTTTTCTCTGATGCATTTGGTGAAGGCAAATAATCAGGTACATGTACTGCCTTTATTGCACGGATGGTATCACCTCTGCAAACAAACAGTCGCTGAGGTTTTGAACGCGTCCTTCCTTCCCAAAGGTCACGAGTAAGAAAACAAACCCGTGCAAGGATGTCTCAAGAACAGCTTTTGTTTAATAAACGCTCACTTTCTGTGCTCGCATTCATTGCGGCGGGTTTGCGGTTCTCGTGGCTGTGTTGGTTTGTGCAAGGCTGATGAGGAAGGAGGTGTGAGCCATCTCGGAGGGGAGCCTGGATCTCTGTGGGCAGCTGCAGCACGGTGCCTTCTGCTTCAGTACCTGGAGGACAGCTCACATTGTGGGAACAGCCCAGCCATGCACATGTACTCTGTTTTTACCATGAGGGTCCTTTCTTCTGAACCAGAAATTAGCCCTGTTCCAAACAGCAGTGCACAGTACCAGGGTCAGTTTTAATCTGTTTTCCTTGCAAATCAGTGTAAACGAAAAATGCATGGTGGTGCCTCCTAATGTGTAGGCAAGAACATTTAGTGTTGTTAGTTGCAATATTAAGGTTGTCCTTTCATCTCCTTATGGTTCCTTGTCATCCTTCAGGAAACAGAACCTGTCTTCTCTCTTAAAATAAAAGAATGCTTTCTGATGCCTCTAAGCTGGGGTTCCTCGCTGTATTTGACATAGGTATTTGTGAATTTTATATGAAATCCATGCTTGAATTAATGGGAAAAATAAACACATTTAATTCAGTCTGAATAAAACCACCTCTCTCTGGAAAGAGACTATAGTCTGTATGTGTGGGGTTTATTTTTTCTTTAGCATTTGCTTCTTATTCTCCGAATAATTGTAGTTGCATGTTCTCCTTTTCAATATTTGCCAAAATCTCCAGCAGTTCTTATTCTCTCATATCTTGTTCAGTCATGAGCCAGAAGGAAAGAAAGTCATCTGGAAAAGAAAACCCACAGGGCTTCATTCCCTTCCCACGCCCCATCATTTTCTCTCCACATATTTGAAGATGTGAAGCAATTTAGATCAGCGTTCTCCATCGTTCCTTTTTCCTAACCCGATTCCTCTTCTTGCAGAGAGAAACAAAAGGAAGATACAGAAGAGAAGTTGAAGAAGGAAGGAAAGACAGAGGAAAAAATAGTGGAGAAAATCAGAAAAGAGTTGGTTTTTCTAAAAGGAGTTGTCCAGGAAGCAAAATGAGCAGCTTCCCTCCTTTTTTTTTTTCTTTTTTAGCCCATCCCAGATACTGCAATTCTGAGATAAGGGGGTCAGGCAAAAGTGCATAATTAATAGTGATTTCACAGTTGCTGTGGGTACAGGAGAGCATAGTGGGAAGAATGGATTCAAGGAAATGTTGGCAGGCTCTGAGTGGAAAGCTCCCAGCTGAGCCCCAGGTTGCCATGCCCATCTTCTGCCATAAGATTTTGGGCTGTGCCAGCCAGGTGGGAGCTGGATCAGAGTGGGAATAGATTTTTTTTCTGCTCTACTGGATGCTCTACTGGATGAAGTGCAGCACATCTTAGGTACACTGAATTTAGTATGGGATAGGATGCATTTGTCAGAGGAGCTGGGGCAAGGATGGATCAACCCTTTGAAAAGCATTGTGGGGAAACAAAGAGCTAAGTACCCTGACCAGGGGGCATAATGGCACATAGTTTTTTTCTGTCAGATATTCTGAGTTTATTACTAGGGAGCATTTCTTGTGTCCCACATGCACCTCCAGTTTCTGTCACCTTGCAGTGCTTTGTTTCCTCTGGTTGGTGATCATGTAGCATCAGCAAGGCTTGCATGGGATGTGGTGCACATGGTCCATGGACAACAATCTGTGCATTTCTGCTGAGAGGTTAACTTGATTTTAACATCTGGAGATAAGGAGAGAGCTCATGCAGCAAGTTACAGTTTGAAGGTGCTGCTGCAGAGAAACTTCTACAAACAGGTTTAGTGGCATTGCTGTCATGGAAGATGGAAGGACAAACCACTTGCTTTGTTCAAATCTGCTTTCTGCAAAGTTTTATTTTATTTGCTTATCGTTTCCTGATGGAGCCAAGGTGCTGTGTCCTGGTCAGGGGATGGTGCCATGTTTTTGGATGCTCCTAAAGCCCTGATGGGTCTTTCCGAATTCTGGTGCCCCATCTGCTCTTGAACAGGTGGAGCCCCTTGGATTAATATTCCCAACACTTTCTGTGCTTGGAGTACGCATGCCCAACATCACCTGCTTGTGTTGTCACCAGAGCCTGCAAGAAATGCTTTCTTCTTGTTGAGGAGGAAATACCTGAACCAACAGCTTTTTACATCCCTATGACACATTCAACTCGGCCACTTTGGAAATTTAGTTGGTGGGAGCAGTGTGTCCTGGTTGCTCATAAAGATTCACTTCATCCAGCTGTGGCCTTTCAGGGCCAGCTGTTGGGAGATCATTGACCTGCATCCCTTGCTGGAGATGATTTGTGAGGTTGGGCACTGTGCTTGCAGAAGAAAGGCAATGTATGGGATGGGCTATCCCTGATGGAGAGGGGGAGGGCAACACCTTGGGATGGTGATCTTGGTTTTTTGCCTCCAGAAAAATAGTAAATGTATGCTTTTAGATCTGTAAAAGTGCTTGTGAGTACCGACATATTGCAGAGTAGTTGGCTATGTACATCTCATGGTTTCAGCTCTTGAATGCAGAGGACGAAGCAGAAGCATCTGAGGGGTTGGGTTTTTACTTTACATCAAGTCTATGTTTCAGATTTTAGGACATTAGTAAACTTCATCCTGCCATTTCTCCATATGGGTTTCAACTTTATGGTATTGAACCTTTGTCCTTTTCATTAAAATAAAAAGACTGTTCTCTCTGTCGTTATGTCTGTGTTATTTTGGTTAAATAACTTGAGATCTTTATTCACATGATTTGAAATGTTTTGGGATTATGGCTAAAGAAACCAACCTAGCTTTCTGAAGGATTTTGAAAGAAAGAAATTAATTTCTCTGAAAGCAGTAGCTCAGTCATTAGCAGGTCTGTTCTGAGAATAAGTGTGTACAGCCCACACAGGGGCACATTTGATTGTCGGATAGACATCAGTAACTGGTATTTTTCTTCACAAAAGACCCTTTTTTTGCTCAATACTGAAGACGTATATAGTCCATTTTTTTCAAAAAAAGCATCTGAAAAACTGCTTTAGAAATGTTAGTTATTATCAAACACAAACTTTGGAACATTTTAATTTTTCTAAATTACAGTATCAGTGCAAAGACAATAAATTGGAACTGAAGGATGCTTTCCAATTTCTCCGTGCTTTAGACAAAACATTTGTGCATCTGTATCTTTTTTATGTATCTTGAAAGTGCCATATGGAGAGGTCACTCTGTATTTCAACTGGGAAATGAAATAGGCTAGAAGTAGGAAGCAACTCTAAACCAAAGGGTTTTTCAGCAAAGGAAAAACCCCAGATTTGCTTTTGTCCTGTGGTGGACATTTATACTGTTGACTAATAATTATGATTTGTTGTATTCTAACAAAGAGACATCAGTGGGTGATTTTTTGTCGAGGGGGAAGAAGATGACATATGTAGGAATAATGCTGTCTGCAAAAGCCAGAAAGCTTGAAGGCAAATGCAGTGAGCTGGAAAATGGTGATCTGTATCCTTAGTAAACAAAATGTAGGTGAGCAACTGCAGTTACATCTTTTTCACACAAATGGGGACAAAACCCCTTCAGTTGTGCCTTAGTCACCAAAGCCAATTAAGCAGGGGCTTAAAGAGAGAGATGATGCAAAGAAAAAGGGAAGAAAATACCAAGTATTTGGCAGAAGCCTGGTGGAGGAATGTGGTTATCATAAGGGCCATTGGGGAAAAGTGTAGTAGATGACTTCCTGGTCATAAGAAGATGCTGTTCCTCCTCAGGTTTGTAAGTTGCAGAGTAGAAGCAGCACAAATTAGATCTGTCCAAAAAGGCTCAGGAAGAGTGAGGACAAATTTCTGTTGATGCTCTGATGAAGCAGTGGCCTGATGGCATTATCTGCTGAGGGGAAAATTTATAGATGGCTGAGGTCTCCAGGGAGGATGGAGAGCAAAGTGATGGTTGGTTCTGCTTTGGTCTTAACCAAATGCACGTTCTGCACCTTTGCAAAATTTAGTATTAGTTTAATCTTGGAGAAACTCAGAGTGTGAGGTGTCAGCATAAGAGTGATGGAGTTTGCTCAGATCCAGGAACAGGATGGGCAGAGGAAAGAGCAGAATCTGAACCTGGGTGGATGTTGGAGGAGGAGGGCTCATTTCTGGGAAGGAAAGGCATGTCAGAAAATAGAGTTAGGAAGTGATAGCCTTGGGAAGGTCAGAGCTGGAAAAAACCAGAAGTGGTTAACACTGTGAGGGACATGAGTTTGAGGAGGGTGGGACTGTTCTAGAGGCATTAGGTGAGTAGGAGTTTAGCACTGACCATAGTTTGCCAAGCAGAGGTGGTGAAAACTGGAATATAGGGCTGGAAGTTGGAAGTATTTTCTTCCTTAAAAAGAATTTCTCCTTCATGTTTTAGACCTCTAATGGATTCTTGGTTTGAGAATAATTGTGGTTATTTTCTTGTTCTTTTTCTCCCTCTTGTTCAGGCCAAAAATAGAATTTTATGTAACAATCAAAGACACAAAGTTTATTTCTTAAAGGAGATGTTTAATGCTAACACATCGGGACAGTGTTTTGGTTTTGTTTCTGTTCCATTCCTCCAACCAGGAGAAATCACATGAAATTTATCGTTAAATCAGAGGCACAAAAGGTTTTCTCAGCAGAACATGGTGTCAGTACTTTGACTTAGAAAGGAGTTGTGCAATTCCACGCTGTATTTTTCCTCTTGCAATCCACTTGTCACAGTATGTTGTTCCCATTATGAGCTCATGCTTCAGGAAATTGTGCCACTTTTTTTTAATTTAATTTTTTTTTATCACAGGATTTTCAAAGTGAGTATATCTGCTCCCTGTAATTTCAAAGCAGAGAAAGAGACTTCCTAGGGCATGTTCTAGCCTTTCTATTTCTGTAACAAAGATTTGCAACTTGGTGGTAGAAGACAAATGATTCATTTTGTCAGGAAAACACCACTCTTCTAAGTGGTTGTCAGGGCATGTCTGAAGCAAATACAGAAAGATTAAAAGCAATCATCTTACGTAAAAGTTCAGCAGGACTCCAGGAAGCAGATACGGAATCAACAGTCAAGAAACTTTGGATGGTTTGCAATAAATATATTGTCCTATATATTTCCATAGTGATGTGGGCTTGTAAATTGTGGGGCCAATTGCAAGGAAATACTGAATGTTGTTTTTTATGGGGATTTGGATACCAATAAACAGATTTCTGCCTGGCTTTCATTGCTTAAAGAAGTGTTCAGTAAATGTAATGTAATTTTTTTAAGCAAACCAGGTTGCAGTGGGAGGAAATATTAGTTAAAACTTCAAGTGATTTTAGGAGTTGTGGAACTGCCATGGAAAGCCACTGAAGATTTATCAGCAATATATTTTGATGAATAAAATATGTGTGTTGCTATATACTTTTATAATGAATCAGGAAAACCCCTGCAAGAGGCACGGGAAGAGCAACTGTATTTTACATCTTGTCCATTGTTCCCTTTTAGTTTGGCTCTGTGCCCTTCTAGTAAAAATTTGTGTTTCTATAAATTCACACTATATATATTTGCATCACATTTATATATATGTAAATTATATCAAGATATCACATGCTCTTGGAATTATTCATTCTTCATGCCAAGATGTGTTCATGATAAGCTATAGACAGTTTTTCAGAGATCTATTAGAAATACTTTCTATGAGCCTTTTCCCCTCAGTTTTGGTGCTTTTCCAGAAAGAAGCCATTGCTTCTTTTATTCATAATTTAGTGTGATTATCTGTCATTGTCCCAAAAGGATTCTGACAGAAGGTTGTCCTAATATGAAAGGCTTTTTAGCTGGCAGTGGCAGGGGACTCCTGCTGGTCCCTCAGGCTGCATGAGGGGACCGAGGCACTGAATTCCCACGTGCTCACAGTGGAAACAGTCTGATGGGAGCCTTTGAACCGGGCTTGTCTTGGATGTAGGTCCACTCTTTGGAGATTACTGCTTGAATTTGGAAACTCCAGTTCTCTGCCTTCCCACCTGGCCCAGTGCTAACCCTTCACGCTCATCCAGCAGCTTCAGCATTGCTGGTCCCCTGGTCCCTTAGAAAAGGTGAATTTTGAGTTTCATTTCAATGCATGGCACACTAGCTAAGAGAAAAGGAAAACGGAAAACTGGTACAGGCTCTTCATGGTGCAGTTCTGCCTTTTTTAACACCAGGGATGCACAGCTCAAGACAAGTACTGTTAAGTCAACACACTTTTTTTTGTTTGTTTGTTTTTTCACAGCACTGGTTTATTTTTGAGAGATGAGGATGTCATGCCCTGTAGAGATATTCACCTTTTTTTTTTCCCAACTCCTCATTTCGCTTATTAGGTCTGTTTGCAGATCTGTTTTTGTCTTGATCCAACCAGATCTCATGGTGGTTTATCAGGAGTTTGTCACTTTCTTCATCCTGTTTAATGCCAGCACTTCTCAAGTGCCTCAAGGAATCCACACTGGTTTATTTAGTCATTGTAAATGGCTTTGCATCTCTTGACTGTTTTCATCACTAGCTGTTAATAAATCTTGGCCTCAACTTGGATTTGGTCTTCTAGTTACTTGTGTTGCAGCATCGTTCCATCACTGGTGATGCTGTTGCTTCATGGCATTACCTGGACTTCTTGACCAGCACTTCCATTTCCCAAGTCATTAGGAAGTAGTATTGTATAAATTGCATTTTGGAGCCCTGTTTTGAGAAGGAGGTTGGGTTGGACCAGATGATCTTGTTCTCCTTTCCAGCCAAAGTTGTTGCAAGGTTTTATGCTGAGGTTTTCCCTTAATCCTTTGTTGGCTGTTTCTTCTTCCCAGGTTATTGCTGTTCCACTGGTTATCATTGGTGGTGGGTGGATCCAAAGCCACTTGTGGGTATTCAGCATTGACAATTAGTTTAGTAGACTGGCATTTGTTTATTAATCACTCTTAATATTTAATTTGCCCTGTTACTAACAAGAGATCTTTGGTTCATTTATCATAGACTTGTCTGAAATCAGAGTTCACTACTGAGGTTCCTCTACCCAGGCTCTGTAGATCTGATCCTGTATTTCCTTGGCTCTGTGCCCTTATTTGACGAGATCCTTATGGTATCTACATCAGAGGCTAAAGGTGGTTTCTTGGGTGATCACAGGTCTCCTCCTTGTCAGGTTTCACTTCTCCTTGGTGCTGTCAGTCCCTCTTTCAAGCATCCCAGCTCTTCACTTCCACAGCTCTCGCAGTTGGAGTTGGTGTTTTTCATGCGTTGCAGCAACCCTGCTGCTTTGATTTCTTTGATCTGGCTGCAGCGTTTTATCAGAGAGATGGAATTTAAATTTCAAATTCACACTTGTTTAGAGTTTGTCTTGGTAAATGCACTTTCAGTTAGGTAAATAGCTGTTCATTGAAGAGCTGTAATGCAGGAAATCTGCGAGTCCTAGCCAGCAGCAAGCAGGTTTTTGCAAAGGTGAGTGTTACACTACAAGGTGAAAATGTGACTTTTAATAAGGGTGGAGGTCCCTGGAGTGATTGGAAAGCACAATGTTGTCTACCCAGTGTTAGAATGGGGACAGAGGGAGGGATGGCTGCTGAGGGTTTGGTAGAAACTGAACTGGCTGGTTCCTCGATTTTGCTGGCAGAAGGTGCTGTCCCATCACTGTGCAGCAGTCTGGGGGCAGAGGATTTGCCTCCCAGGTGGGGAAATGGGTAGGGTCAAGCACATCAGGGGCTCAGCAGACTGCTGAGGGGAGCATAATGCCTTCTTCCCTTCATTTTCTAAATCTGTTTTATTCTTAAAAAAATAATACAAGTTGACTTTGGCATCTGTTACAATTTAGAAAGTGATAAATGCAAATGAAGAGACAGCTGCTGACAATGTCAGGTTGCTGTGTATGTCCATTTTAGCCATATGTATAGCAAACCAGAATCCTGTGTATTTTTCTACATATTTATTCCTAAAAATTGGATAATTGGTTGCTCTTACTTTCTTAGAAATTCTGTTTTGCTCAGTGAGTTACTCTTTAGATTACATATAGTTAGAGTGGCTTTACTTGATAGTAAATGTAATGTCAGAGCAGTAATGCCTCCCAAGGACAGGAATAAAGCTGTGTTTTGGTAGTTACCTTATTTTTGTGGATGCTTGTTTTCAGGGAGATAGAGAAATCTGTATTTGTCTTTTCCACAAAGGAAACAGGAAATATTTTAATGGTAAATTTTAAAGGAAGATACTTTTAAAAAAATAATCCAAGAAATTGCAGACCCTTTTACTTTTGTTGGGTGTTGTAAGCTTGACCTAGTTTTGAATATCATTGTGGCTTCAAGTAAGGAAAAAAAAAAAAAAAAACCCAGAAAAAAAAACCCAAAACCCAAAAAAACCCCAAAAATTAAAAAAGGAAAAAAACCTTCCTATTGAGAATTTAATTCTGGAGACATTCCAGCATGGGCTACTATTTCACATACATATTTAATAGTCTTAATTGATATATTGAGGGCAAAAAGAGCATTGTTATAATGGTACGTATGACTTAGATTAAATATGCTATTTAAATGGTGCACTCTGAAGGGTTTGAAAGTGTTTATAAGTTTATTTTTATTCTGAGTTGTTACTAAAGCTGGTTAAGAGAGCTGAAAAACGTCTCATTTGCGACTGTTTTTCTTGCTATTGCCAAATACTGTCATTCCCCCTCTTCTTCCCCTTGCCTGCAGGTTTTGAAAGGAACTGAAATTAACATGCCTGTCCTTATTAATTATGCTTTCTATTTACACAGTGCAATATAGTGACAAAATGAGTTTCCTATTGTACCAATATATTTATGTCACCACAGCTCTGGGAATATTTTTGTTTTTTTCTCTTCCTCCATGGAGTCAAACCCATTTTTAAAATTTTTAATTAGTAAGGTGGAATCTGAGGAATAAAGATGTGAAAATATCTTTTTTGAAAATATGAAAATTTTTTGAAGATGAGGAATCTTGCTCCTGTTTGCAGTGACAGGAATGTGAATGGTGCATCAGAGGCCTTACTTATTGAGGTAGATGTTCTTAAAATTATTCTAGTGCTGCAACTCAAGACATCTGGTTTCAGTGGTGCCCAGTTTACCTCTCAGATTTAGCTTTAAAAGGTTGTGAGTAATTTTTTTGTGTGGTGTAAATTACTTTCTGCTGATTACAACTTCTTTTTGCCTTTACTAATAGTTTTCCATGTTTTAAAAAAACAACAGCGTGGGTTGAAACTGTAGAAAATTAAGTTGTCTGCACAGATTTACAGTATATAAATTGTCAAACTGCAGGATTTTTTATGAGATTATTTTTACTGAGGATGATAGTGTTGATTTAACAATCTAGGTTTCTCTATAACATTTGACTTGATACCATACAACATATTAAGTAGAAAATGAGATTGATGCAAAATGAACACTCTAAAGATGAAGTGGATTAAAAATGGGTACTTTGTACCAGAGCCCTGTAGAGAATTTTTTGTCTCAATCCTTGCTGACATTTTTACCCATGATGTGGAAAAAAAATTGTAAAGACATCATTGATGTTTATTGCTGAGACAAAGATGGAGATTACTGAAGACAGAAAGTCATAGGCACAGATAGCTCTGGATCACCTGGTTTTATGGGGTTATTTTAATCTATGAGTTAATAAATTGGAGGATGAAGTCAGATGCACAAAAGCAAAAGCTGCGTGTCATACTTGCAGTGGTGAGTCAACTCTGTAGATGAATATGGACTTCCAGAGCTGCTGTTGCAGAGCCATGGCCAAAATGAGGTATCACTCCCATTCAGGCCCAGGAAGTTGCTGCTCCAGGGGAACTGAGAGCTGGGTCCCTCCATCAGGTGGGAAAAGTTTTGGAGAAGATGCACAAGGATGATTTAAAGGCCATGTCGTTTGAGACAGAAGAGAGATATTTGCCTAATCCAGGATGAAAACAAAAAATTGTCTGAGGTATCCTAAGTTAAGACAAATTTAAGCTAGATACAAGGTGATCCTGTTTAACCCCAAGAGTAATCCCTCAGTTTATCAGTGCTAAGGGGTGTGGAGAGGATGACTAACACAGCCTAGAGAAAACAAGATGAGTGTGAAAGAGTTTGGGGATGGAACCACATGATTTTTAGCAGTAGAAAGTAAAGGTCCTGTCACCTGCAGCTCCCTGCACAGGAGCTCTCAGTGGAGGAGCATCATCCAGTGGGTTCTGTGTGGGAAGGAGTGGAAATGCTTTGAGCTGAAGTGTATGTTGTAAATTAGAAACAAAAGTGGAAAAGAGTGAGTTTGCTGTGCAGGAGCAAGGAGGAGAAGAGGGCTGCAGGGAGATTTTCTGCCATTTTCGGACTGTTTTTGAATGAGAACCTTAGTGCCTTAAGAAAAAAGAAGCAAGCAAAACCCTACAAAAATCACATGCATTTCAAATACTGCCAATTCCTAGATGTGAGCATAAAACCCCACTGAGTTTCAGAATTTAACAATTAAAAAAGTGAGCAGCCAAGGCATTTATCTTGTTTCTGTTGCCTGCCGTACCTAACTTTGGGAAGCTTCATGATTATTCCCCAAAAATTTTTAATAATCAGAAATCACATGCAGTTTGGCTGGTCTTTTACACTGAATTGCAGCAGCTGCACACAACCTACTGTGCCAGTGCTGGGATTACTTAATTGTGGAAAGCTACTGAATTCAGCTGCCCAGACGCTGGGGCAAGGAAATCTTCATTACAGCATCTTCAAATTTGCAGAGTTAAGAAAACACAATGGGAACAGATGAGCAGGATTCCCACAGCCGGTCCCTCCCCTGGGGTCCACGGCAGCATGGGTGGTTTGGCATGTGAGTGAGATTATTATTTTTATTATTGCTTTAAAGCTGATATTAAATCAAAGATTGTACAGGGGCTTCTGCCAACCAAAACAAAAACATTTATAATCCAAGTGGGGCCCTTCAGGGGTGCGTCAGAAATGAAAGTTTCCAAAATTATTCAAGTATACATGAAACAGCTGGAACTGCTTTGGGTTATGTTCTTGGTGTTTTGAGGTAATGCTATGAAAATCAAATATGTTTATTAGTTTCATAAGCTTTGTGCAAGAGTTTCACTAGGACCACTTATTAAGCAGTTTACATTTGGAGATCTGTCCTTTTGTAAATGATATCTCACAGTTTTAATGTCTCTGATGTCTATCACTGTAACCTAGTCTGAAATTAGAGATGGAATCTTCTCCTGAAAATTAAACCCCAATTAATTTCAATTGGAAGGAAACAAGTACTTCAGAAAACTGTATTTGGAGAATGAAGTGTTTATTATTGTTTGAAAGCTTGGGGATATCCTGCTTGAAAGAAGTCAGGAGTTCACTGGCACCCACCCGCTTTCCATTCCCTCCCTCACACTGGGGAGTTTGGTCTTGGTTTTGTTTTTGTTGGGTTTCTTTTGTTTGGTTTTTTTTTTGATGCAGTCTTATAAAGGGATTTTTGCAAAGCAAAAGTGGTCCTCAGCGTTTGTATTTATTAAATGCAATAGTGATACCAAAAACGATGTGAGCATTGCAGGTAGGTGTAACCTCTGGTCTTTTGCAGAGAAGAAACAGGCTGGATTTCATTAGTTACTTCAGACAGCTCTCTATCTAATTAGGAAAATAAAACCTCAAAGTAGATACACCAGAAAATCAGCATAAAGCTTTTCAGTGGAAGGGCTATAAAGTTTGGAGCTAACATTTTAGAAGGCTGATCAGGACCCAGCATTCACTGCAAGTCTCTACAGCAGAGGCAAAGATGATTTTTCACTTTGTGGAAGCAAATGCCATCCATCCATTTCCTGAAAGCACCTTTTGTAGGTACATTTTAAATAATTGGAAAGCAAGAAACACAGTTTTTCTCTTTTTATGGGTTTCCTAAAATACCTCTCGTGAGCTATTTCTTGTTGTCTTGAGGGAGGAGGCAGCGCAGGGGTTGCCATGGCGATGCGATTTCGGTTCCATCACCAGTCAATACAGCAGTGCTGTGTTACACGCTTGGCCCATCTGTTCCCCTCGGTGGAGACCCCATTCAGCTGGAGGTTTCTTTTGTATTCACAAAGTGGGGTAATAAGTGACCTTTTATTATGGGTGGAATCCCTATGTGGGTGGAAAATAACTTCTTTCAGATGTGGATGCTCTCTTTGTAACGGGGAGGGAAACAGGCTTACTTTAAAATTCAAAATCAAATTACCAAAAGCTTTTCTGATATAATATTTTTTCAGGACTAATCTGCAGGTCCAGTTCAGAATTGCAAAATGCCCATTTGAGCCCAGTGCTTGAATGAGTAAATATGTTCTGTGTCACAGCACTGGTTTCACTGCCTTACTTTTAACTAATGCTGTTTTAAAGAATGTCAAGTCATGAGGTTGTTTTTTGGGGGGGGGGGTTTGTTGTTTTTTGTTTTTTTTTTCTTTTTACTTGCTGGTGGTGCTTGTAACTGAAAACCAAAAAAAATACCAAACCTGGGAATAAGGTTTTTCCCACCAATTAAAACCCAAACAGTAGCACCATTCATCGGTCCTGCTGTTCCCTGAGGCTTTAGCTGGAGAAGGTGAGCTGGAGAAGGAGATGGAGGCATTCCGGGACATTCAGCCCTCGCTGGCTGGAGGGAAAATCAATCATGGCCTGCCGGGGTTGTGTAACCCTGACCCCGTGTACACCCCAGTTATTGCCTTTTGGGGAAAGACTTGTTTTCCTCCCTGCTAAAATGTCCCGTGCTCCTTGCCTAATTTCCCAGGGAAATCAGTGCATAGTGGTTCTTTTTTTTTCTCTCTCCATTTGATACCATCATATGGTAAATATTAAGTTTCTTTGTTTTTCTGCTTCAGAAAAAAAAGTGCTTTATTTTCTTAAACTTAGATTAGTAAGAGTCTGCTTAGTAGTGGCGCCATGGCAGATATCCTCCAAACAACTGGCAAAGTCTGGATCAAAGAAAATCTGAATTCAGGCAGACCTTAAAAACATTACATCTAAAATACAGAAGAGTATATGGTTTTAAAAACCATTCAGCTTGATGCAGGTGAAGGAAGAAACCAAAATTTCCCTGACATTTCTCCATTTTTCAGCATCTTGCCTCTTTGTTTTATGGCTGAAGAGGAGGTGGAACCTGAGTTTCCTGGATGTTGCTGGGTTGCAGCACTGATGAGAGCAAGCAGTCCCTGTGGGGGTTCTGCTGGATTAGTATGACCCGCACAGGACTGGGGGCCTGACTGAGGAGAGTCCTGGTCATGATCTGCGTGGGGATGAGATTGAACAGGAATGGCTTTTATTTGACCAGGAATCATAAGCACTATCTCTGTCTTTAATTTTCTGATTTATAATAACAGAATCTGCGTGAACGGAGCGTTATTGTACAGCATCCTTACTCATCTAATTGAGCCTCCTGCTCGTAAAAGGTAATTAAATACAGGCTGTGTAGCTGTAATTAATGAGTAAGGGTGGGACATCATTGGCTGTGGATGCATAGCAGTTGTGTCTTGTTTCCCAGTGCAGGCACTGGTGTCCACGTGGAGCTGCCCAGAGGTGCTGGGCCCTGCTCACTGTCCTGCCCTGTGTCCAGCCTGGGTGTGCAGGTGTTTCAGCTCCATCATTAGATGAGGGTTTTAGCACAGGCAGGTGTGCTCATCACTTTGGTTTTACCTGTCTGACCTTTACATCTTCACAGGATAGGGAGTCATGGAGGCACAATATAACTTAGTTCCTTTGGAGATTTTTTAAAAGGTGTAGTTGACCTAAGTTACCAAAGCTTAAGTTTCCATGCAAAGTAAAAATACACTAAGCCATTTTACGCTTTCTTTTGTTAATTCATTTGTAAGTCAATAAAACTCCTGCTTTTTCAGTTGGATGTGTAGTACTTGTTGTTAGTGCCTCCTTGGTTTTATCCCAGGTGAAGCAAGACTTGGCTAGAGAAGTTTGAAGTTGATTGATCTTCTAATTTAATATTTGGTACTTTCTTTTTGTTGAAAAGATACATTGCCTGCGCAAATCTGAGTTGTTGAAATTCTTCTAACAAACTGGTTATGTAATGACTGTTAATTTTATGCTAAGAACTGTCTTTTGTATTTTATATTTTTTATATTTTAAAAACACATGCGAGTGGGAAAATGCATCCCCTTATGTTAAGAGAGAAATGAAACTTGGTTTGTGTTCACTGCAGTGCTCACTCTGAGCTGCATTGTGGCAGGGCCTTCATTTTTTGTTAATGGTGTAGAAT
Source organism: Promerops cafer (assembly GCA_013398275.1). Lineage (NCBI taxonomy): Eukaryota > Metazoa > Chordata > Aves > Passeriformes > Nectariniidae > Promerops > Promerops cafer. Next base: position 883,036 of record VZSE01001754.1, on the reverse strand, counting down.
CCTCTCATTGAAATGGGTTTAATATTATAGTTTCTGAGACAGTAATTGACGATTTGGTCATGGAAGAGGAAGTCTTTTAAAAACTCCCCCAGCTCTCGGTGGATGGTGCTAACTTCAGTGATGTCTGTTGGTCTTAGACCTAATTTCCATTCAGTAGCTGAATCCATGCTAGTAACCTAAATATTCAAAAGATATGACCTTTCTCTGTAGCATAACCCCTGGTTATATGGGGGTTATTATTAGTTTTTAATTATGTTGCAGTAAAAATTCCCAATTATTATAAAGAAATTCTGAACAGTCAAGATGCATTTTCTTTTTCTTCTCACAGTTCTTTTCTATTAAACAAAGTTCCAATTCTCTTAGCTTTTTTTGAAATTGATACTGTTCAGTTTCTGTGTGCTTGTATCCAGGGCCCACCCAGAATAAAACTCTACTGTGCAGTACAGTAGTGTTTGGTTTTTTTTGACAGCTTGCCAGGAAAAGATTTTCTGTTTGTTCTCTTACGATTTTAAAGTTACACTTGTCACTCTCTGTGGGCATCGGGAACCAGCAGCAGCTAAATGCCAACCAAAAATACTCCTGCAGGCACTCAGGCACTTGATTTTCTCTCTCTTTCTTCAAATTCCATTATTTCCTTGTAGTTGCGAGGAAAATGAGGCAGTGCAGGGAGTGGGGGCATTTTCAGGAGGGAGCCAGCTGTGGAGTTGCACTACAAAGCTTCAGCCTGTACAACACGCAGTGCTGCACTGAACTGGACCCCTACTACAAGAGACTTCAGTTGTGTTAATAAAAAGCACAGCAGCCACACAGGGAAATAGTGTATTTTTTAAGACAGGTAATTCAGTGTGGACTTAGATTGCTGAATAAGGATGAACTGTTGGAATGAACTATTTGGGCATCCTTTTGAGTGTATTTTCCATCACCCCTTGTGGCTGGTGTGCAGATATTACCCATTCCAGGCGTTGCTTCCACTCTTGATGTGGTAGCAGTGCCTGGAAGCAGCGCCTGGAAGCAATGCCACTTTGGACTTTGTCATTCCCTAGAGTGCTAACAAATACTATTTGACAGTATTATTTAATGGGTGAGCAGATAATAATTTATTATTGAAGCTTACTTAAACCCCATTAACTTTCTAATGTTGTGTGTTGCTCTGAGGTGGGGGTTGGTCTCTTTGCCCAAGTAACAAGTGATGGTACAAGAGAAAATGGCCTCAGGTTGTGCCAGGGGAAGTTAATTGGATGTTGGAGGTTGATTGGATATTAGGAAAAATTACCTTACTTGAAAGGGTCCCACGGCAGTGGCATTTATACCACCTTAGCTTGGCAAACATTTTGGACTGGTTGCCGCTGTTTGATTTAATACTATTGATTTCCAGCTTGTTTCTCTTTAGGAAACGATAATTTGTTCAAAACTTAAACCTGCTTTTTCCTTCTTATGTCTGTGGATTCCAAACCATCCAACTGCTGCTCAAGCGCTGTTTGCCAATAACTTCTTTGTTTTCTTCCTAGAAGAATTTGTAGATGTAAAATTTGCTTCAGCAAAAATCAATTTCAATTAGTCTCTGCTTTGTTACCCATTAGCACTTTCAGGGAAGAGGTTCAGCAAGAGAAACTGGAGGTTTTTAGCTCTGTCACAGGATATTGGTAGAGATGTTTTTAATGGCCTCATCCAGAGGATGGGAATAGGGAAACAAACAAGACTTTTCATAAACCTGAATTCTCTCCAGAGAATCTTGAATGTTTTTTATATATATACCTGTTTCTACAAAGAGAGAAATAATCCAGCCTGGGTTCTGTATGGAGAAAGCACATGGAAGATATTTTTCAGCTAAGTTTGTGACGTTGTATTTCAGCTCAGATGAACTCAGTGATCTGTTGACAGCAGGACAGTGGAGATCACAAAACTATTTCTGGATAGTACAGAGTTTGATTCAATTCAAAAATAAGGTTGTTGAATGGCATTACTACAGCACTTACAGAGTTTATAAAAAATGAATTATAGATCAGATGGGGGATTATATTTGGAAAAGTGCACTTAAGTCTTGTGTGCTGTGGCAGTAAATACTTCATGAACGCAAGGATTTCAAATTAAATGTCTGGTAATAGAAATGTATTTCTATAACGCCAATTCCTGCCATTGAATTCTAAGTGAGAGACTTCCAAATGCCTTCTTGTTCTACACACTGTTAAGTAAAAGTAGCCTTTGTTAAGCAAGGAGACTCTTAAATAAGCTCAAGACATTGCAAGTCCTTTGTCAGCCATGCTCCTTTCCATATTACAGATGGATTTTTTTTCAGGTAGTTACCGTAGAATTTGCAAATGACAGGGGTATGTTTATGAATGCTAGGTTTCATATAACTTAATGTAAAATTAGTTTTAACAAGGCTCTGGATTTTGTATACTTCTGTCCAGTTAGAAAATCAGAAGTTTTTACTTGTATTTTTGCCTGAATTTTCTGCCAGCCATTCCAGCTGAAAACCTGAACTGTGAGTTACAGGGTAATGAATTTGTCTGGCTGATGGGGACCCCACCTTTTGTGGTGAAGCAAGCCCAGATGCAGCTGAAGTTTGCAGAAAGTCTGAACGCAGACCAGAGTTTTACTTATCTAGCAGGAGATCTCCACAGCACAAGAAAACACCTTGCCAGGGAACTGGTGCTGGCAGCAGCACAGGAGAGTTCCTGGGCATCTCCACGTGGTATTTCTACAGGGTATTTCACAGCTCCCACAAGCACACCCAGCTGGTTTTAAATTAACAGCTCAAATGCCTTGGCCCTTGCAGGGGCAGTGCTGAGCTGAGCCTCAAGGAGCTGTGTCTGCACCAAGCCAGCTTCTTGGGTGGCTCATGCAGCTCCTGCTGCCCTGGCACTGCTCTTACACCTCCCCACGTGTGGCCCACAGACTGAGGGGAGGATGTATTCTTTCTTGATTTATGATGCTAGAATCCTGTTAACATCAGCAGGGCAGCTGGTCCTGTGAAATGAGCACCATTGGCAAAAGAAAAAGGAACTGAACTTTTATATACATATATATTTTACATATGCACGTAAGTGCACACACATGTATAAAAATAAATATATGTGAGTATATATAACTATTTTATATATATATATATATATATACAGCCAGTTTAGTATAGGAAACAAATTATTATGTCCCCAAGAGCATGGTTTGTTACAAGTAAAACAGTCCTCTGCAGCTGAATTGCTGCTCTGATTGTAGCTTGATGTGAAAGATAAATTTGGATTAATCAATGCTTTTATTTAGTCACCTGTAGAGTATGATGAAGTTGTGTCATACCAGATTTTAAAGGTGGGAACTGCAGTTACCTGAGTTACCTCTCTATCAAGAGCTTTTTTTTTTTTATTATGGTTAAAAGTGCTCTTGCTCCAAGTCATCTAATTTGAAGGAATAGTCATGCAATTAGTCATCTAATTGAAAAGAGTAACAGCTCAGATAAAAAGAAAAACCTGCTTTTCGTTATGTAGAGTTTATAGTTAATATTGGCAAGTTTTCCCAACTTCATTGTTTTTTCTGCTGAAATATTAGACCTGAGTGGGGAGTCAATAGCAGCAGAATATCTGAGCAGCCCCAAGGGGCTGAGTGGAGCACTTCCAGATGCTGAAAAAATTTTTATATTTTCTTGTATTTTATAAGAGCCCAGTTGCAGTACTATTTTTCTTTTGTGAATTTTAGGAAAACTTGTTTTATAACTAACATATGGTCATGTGGAATCTCCGCTTCTGCACCTTGAATAAAGGTGGGTTTATAGGAAGGGTTTCTTTGTTTAAAAAAAGCAGTTAAAAATGTTAGTAAAAGGAGAAGTCTCATGTTTAAGACCTTTTTGAGTCTTCATAATCTTCAAATATGAATTTCATATACGTTATCTTTTTATATCTGATATTACTCTGTGTCAAATTTAATTCCTGACCAGATTCCTCATACCCATACCTACTGCTTTCTTTCTAAATCCCTGGACAGTAATCTATTTTATGTATACCACTCTCATCACTCATCCCAGCTCTTGCAAGTAGAATTAAGATGCTCACTCAGAAGGATGCAGGAGGAATGAAGAACAGCAGATTTTCCCCAGCTGTCCTTGCACCTCTTACTGCCATGAGACCCCTGTGCTCCTCTGACACTGCACAGCTCAGTTAGGCTGGGCAAAGCTTTTTCTGCTGGGATTCTCCTTTCTTGTGGAGTGCTGGCTCCTTTTCCACTGGTTCTCTCTGGCAAATACTTGGGCATTCCTGTTCTCCCACAAGTGCTTGCCAGTTCTGTGTGTCGTAGCTAATTTAGGCATTATCCTATATTATATATCATTATAGGTAACTCCTCAGGAATTTGGGTCAATGCAAATATAATTTTTCTTTGCTGGCTGGGAACAAATTTTTAAAAGTAAAAGCTGTTGCACGTTGCCCAGCAGAAGCAAGGAGGAATAACCTGTGCAGCAGTGCTGTGGGGAGCCAGGAAGATGCAGGAGCCAGTGGGATGCTCCGTGCTGGGCTGGCTGGTGCTGTGGATTTCTCGCTGCTCACGGCACCGTCCCTGTTCGGGACTGCAGGTCTGACACGCCTCCTTATCTTGTCCCCTGGTTAAACCAGGACCTTGACTGGCTCACTGGCTTGCTCACAGAGGTGGAAATCAGGTACAAGCATTTTATAAATCTGTAATTAACATTTTTGACACCTGTAACCTCTGAAACCTGGCTAATCAGGATCTCATCTGGTTTATTAGCTGCTTCTTGCCTTTTATGTAGGTTTCCAGCTCTGGCATGTGAGCTGGAGCCTCTCTGATTAACCATCCTAGATGCTAATTTTGGGGGTTTAATTATCTTCCTAAAAGCCAGCATGTTGTTACCTTTTTAGAAGCACATGCTCAGTCCTTACGCAGATGTTGTTCTTAAAATCTCTTTTTGTAAACATCTTTTTTTCCGGGCCAAGAGGTTTCTGATAGCTATATATAGCTGTGTGTGATTTCCTGGCGGGGCAGCAGCAGTAAATCAAGCCCCATCAGTCAGGTATGCATCCCTCCTGCAGCTCCCAATTCTCACGAGAAAGTTGAAAAAATCATGAATTAAATTACACTTAATTGGTAATGAATTTAAATTCATTCAGTTTACTTCAATTTCTTCTGCTGCTTGGAAAGTAATTTTAAATGAAAGACGCAGATACTTGCAGAGATCACGGCGTCTCAGAAAACACTAAAATAGGGATGTTGAATGATGCATTTAACTGATGATTGAAAAATTTGATGTAATCCTGTTGAATGGGTGGAAATACTTACACGTTCTCCATCCGTGACTTACAAAGCCATGATTCTGTTGTTTTCACATCTCAGTGTTTCACACACCCAGGTCAGCAGATTATAATTATTCCTACCTGCTTGTGGCTTAATATCTGTGGGAGCCTAATTTTTTTCTTTTGGAGATGTATTGCTTCTTACTGCTGCTCAAGAAAACTTAGACAAAAACTACTAATTTCTCTTGTTTCCTAGATGTTTTTTGTTAATTGTCAATGCCAAGTTGTTGGTTTTCTCTAATGAATGTGTGAATGCTATCAAGTGATACAGGATTTTGTAGGTGATAGCCATAATATATCTATATACCATTCAGGGAACTTAGACATACATCTACAAATTCCAGCTGGGTAAGAAGAGCCCAGCGGGCGGGGAATCTTACAGGCATAAAAATTTCCTATCTTTCCTGCATGGACAGTTGAAGGGAAGCTCCAGAAGCAAAAGACTCCACGTATAAATCTGAGATATGGGTTGGGTATTTTGGGCACCACGTGTATGTGTTGTGAGGTTATCCCTGACTGCTCTTTATGGATCCATGCAAGTTGTGTGCTCTGCCAAAATAGGGATCACTTTCCAAAAGTGAAGCTTTAAAAAACTGTGTCAGCCAGACATCAAGTGCTGCAGTGAGGATGTTCTGGGGTATTTGGGGAGCTGCTCTTGTCATGGTCCTGACTGGAGATCCTGGAAGGAAAGGGAATGCATACCAGTCCTGTCTCCTATTTGAAATGTTGAGGCTTTTTTTCATTTGTTGCTTTCTACTTACTTGAGGTGGACCCGTGAGCTTTCACAGAGAGGGGAAGCTGACTGAGCACTTTTAACTCACACTTTGCAATACTTAGAAGTAATTTCTTTATGGTTTTATGCTCCTCTTTCTTCTAGAGTTTTAATTTTTAAATCCATCTTTGTTTTTATTTTCAGTCACATAAAATTCACTGGTTTATATAGTGAAAGTTTAAAGGTTTGAAGCTTTGAATCCTGAGTTAAGGAAATATTTAAGAATTTTTTTTAAACCAAGCAAAACATAAAGCAGAGCCCAGCCCCTTCCCATCAGCTGTGCTCTCTGTTAGCTTCTTTAGGCTTCAACTAAAATGGAACAGGCAAATCAATAATTGCTGTTTAATAATGTGTTAGTAATAATGCAGCTGCTGGACTGTGAAAGCTCGTGTCAGCCTTTTTGCCTTGCTGGGACTGTATAGCTTATGTGCCACAGGTAACTACTGAGTGAGTTATCTGTTGAGATCTGCTGCTTATTTTATTTTTGATGGCCAGAATCAAAGAGAAAGCTTTGGATAAAGGATGAGGTGACAGATTCAGAGATGTGCCAAGAGTTCATCACCTCCTGCGTTATGTTATTTTATCAAACAGTTAACAAATAGTGGTAAAAAGCATTCACATATTTAGGAAAAACAAATCATCCAAGTGGCCTTGCAGCTGGATAAATAGTGCAAAGCTCCTACAGCTACTGAATCAAGTTCATTTGGGCTTTTAAAAATATACCTGGAGACTTTGTGTAGTTCAGCATCAGTGCCTGCGAGTGAGTGGTGCTAAATGGGGATTGATGTGCTTTTGGAGCGAGGTTTGGAAGAAGGTTTTGATTTTCTCTGATGTTATTCGTGAAAGTCTTTGACAGAAAAGCCCTTTTGACCAGGTGCTGTGCCAGCAGCCCGTGAGGCAGTGACCAGCTTCCCTGGGAAGGGGCAGTTCTGGAGCCCTCTTGGCTGTGCCGTGTCTGTGGTTGAACAAATTGAGATTCTTGTTCTCATTCTTGGTTGAAGTCTCTAAAATGTAGTTTGGACTTCCCCTTGAAAGGCTGTTTTTCCAAATGTGCTCTTCCAGGGAAGACCCTCAGGCTTGCAGACATCATGAGCACCCTGAGAACTTTCCAGACATTCCTGGTACCTGGATAATATGACTGGAGAATGGAAGGAACCAGTGAAGTACTCAGAAGTGGGGAAAAGAACAGTTTCTGAGGAAAATTTTCAAATAACTTTCTGAAGGAGAGTTAGGTTTTTCACAGATATTAACACTGGCTTCAGGGGATTCCTGGGGAAATGCTTTCACCTTGTGGAAAGAACAAACCTGGGTAGCAAAGTAAACCAGTGTATTTATTAAATGCAGAAAATGAATGTCGGTGCTCAATTAAGGTTGAGAAGTGAAACAGGTGAACAGTTGTGACATCTAATGCTACATTACCATGACTAGTTAGTGTTTATATACAAGTAGATAAGTGGGTTAAATACTAGTGAATGAAAAAAATGTTGCTAAAATATGCTGAAAATATAGCATGTATGAAACGAGATGGAGTTAATCAATATAGAGGGTTAAAACTGAGTGAATGCAAAAAGCATTGCTGAAAATATAGCCTATATTAAATGAGATGGAGTTATTCTTGGTGTAAAAGTGCCCTGCTAGGTGGGGTTTGCATTTCATGTATTGCTTTTTGGAAGCATGCCAGTAATAAACTTAGAATTTTTTTTCCCCCCCATTTATCCTGTTTCTTCTGTAAAGGTGATTCAGAGTGTACAAATGCACACTGGATGTAATTAGAAGAAAATGAGTAATTTTTACAATACTGCTGCAGAGCCATCAGCTCATGCAGCAGTAGGCTGCACTAAAGTACTTGTGACTAGAAATTTTTCATTTCCTCTGCTCTTGCAAAATTTCCCTGTGTTTTTTTCCAACTTTCAACACCTCTTTCCTGAATACGCTTTAATCTTCAGTGTTGTCTACATATAAAATAAGGGGAAATGAAAGGGGAAAAAAAAGCTTGTATGAAGTGTGAAACAAACCCAGTGTAATTTAACCAAGGAAGGACTGGGTAGAGGCTTCCCCATGCTGCAGGGGGCTTTTTGTTCAAAGCACTGTGAAATACCAGGCAAAAGCAGTTTTGAACTTGTAAGTGTAATCCGGCCAATTGTCTAAAATTCTCAGCAATCGTCCTTTTTTAACAAGTTCTGAGAAACAGGCCAAGTGCAGTGTTGGTGGTTTGGGGTTTTTTTCTTAAGTTGAGCCACTCTAATTCTGCAAGCACTTCTAGTTGCAAGATTGCATTTTCATCTCTGTTACACAATTCTCTGATTTTATCTGGGGTGAGTGAAAATCACTTTTAGAAGTAGTTGGACTGATTTTACTCAAACTTTCCAGAGTGTTTGCTTCAGGTGAAGCTGCCTGCCCTCATCATCCACAGCTCATGTCTGCCTGCATGCCAGAAGGGGTTGGATGGCTGCTGGGAACTCCAGCTCTCACTGCAGGAGAAACCACAGACTTGGGAGCATCCTCTGGAGTAGGAGCACAGGGCAGTGTATTATGAGCTTTCTCTTTTTCTGCTCCCAGCAGGATGAAGGACACTGAAACCAAACTGATATTAGGTACCACAGTTGATTCTAAAAGGACAGTTTTCAAATACTGAAAAAAAAAAAGTTTTCATCAAAGCAGTTGCAAAGTTGCAGCCTGTTTAATGCCAGCTGCTGCAAAAACCCAGAATACAGCCTATCTACAGAGAGTAAGTTTAGATGGGATATTAGGAAAGAATTCTTCACAGTGAGGGTGGTGAGGCCCTGGCACAGGTTGCCCAGAGCCTGGATGGGGCTCTGATCAGCCTGGTGTAGTGGAACGTGTCCCTGCCATGGCAGGGGGTGGAACGAGATAAGGTGCCTTCCAACTCAAACCATTCTGTGATTTACGATAAAATCTGGTGTTTTCCTAAGCCAATGAACCTATTTCTGCTTTCAAGTGTGCGAGAAATAGAAGAAGCTGATGGCAAAACTCTGTTGCCACCCACTGTGACCCCCAGCAGCGCAGTTGGGGTGCAATTCATGCCCCTCTTCAGGGAGATTCTCTCTGGGAATTTAGACTGGGCTGTCAAAGAATTATTAAGAGGAAATTCACAACTGAGGCAGAAGATCTGCAGTCTGTAGCAGCACAGAAGTCCCTTCCTTACCTTTATCGTGGAGCTATTTCCCTAAAAAGTGTTATTATTTGTTTGCAGCTGTGTGAGGCATTGAGCAAGATTGTAGCAAATGAAAGCAGCAGCTTGTCTGCCAAAGGTACATGGCTTAGAGCAGTGTGTTGCTGTCATTATCTGTGCTATCAGGTGTCTGCACTTACAGCTGTCATGTAAGTGGGGTAAGAAAAAAAGGAGAAGCTGCTGTACTTGGGCTCTGCCTGTCACTTGTAGCTGAGGGTTTGGCAAATGATTTTTTTTCTTCACTTAAAAAGAATTTTCAACTTACTTAAAACAGTGTCACTGTAAACAAGGAGTGGATGTGTCAGAGGGGTTGTGGCTCCTGAGACTGCATCCTCTCTCCATCCTGCTGCCCTGCTCCGTGGGGGTATGTGGCAGATCTGGTGCTGCAGCTGCAGACAGCTGTGCTGTGCGGCTCCACGTCCAAAAATGTTTGCCCCCATTATTTCTGCTGATGTTTAAATATGGCAGAGCTTTGGCCTCACAACACCTCCTGTGTCACAACTGATTTTTTATTTCCAGTGAACGTTAATATTTCCCAAGCAGAAAGAATTGCTCTTTTTTGTTTTGATTGGTATTTGTTGAGTTTTTTTTAAGTGTGCACTCTGGAATAATTGTAATATCCTCGAACATCACTCACATACATACTCACATCATCAGGCTGACTGACAGTGGAAGGGGCTGGCAGACTGAAGACAGAACCAAGAGCAGTCTCTGAACTGTTGCATGTCATGTCCCTGCACTTGGTGGAAGTAATGGCTTTAAGGGGCATTGCTGGGCACCCCTGTATCTCTGGATTTGTACAAACACCCTCCTTTTTGGGTGTAGATAAGATGCTTTCATGAGCAGCTCATGTGAATAGCCAGCAGTGTAAAAATCAAAGGTAAATGATCTGGAATGACAAAAAAATCAGAGTTTTCTGTGTACCAGGTGCAACTGTGTGGCTGGAGCTGTTGCAAAGATGTCAGCCTGGGGCTTACAAGTAAACAAGAGAAAATTAATTCTCTGAATTTTGTTTTTCATTTTTGTTACTGTGCATTGCTATACATGTATGTCTTCCTTATTGTCTCCCATGCCAGGCTGGTATTTCTGCAATTATTTTAAAATTTCATTTGTTTTCTAGGCTTAAAAAACAGTTAGAAGTATATCATTTAACCCTGTGAGACAGTTACTTACGATTTATTTTCTTTTGTAAACTCTCAGGTCCCAGTGCCCCTAAGAGGAGCAATACAGTTTCCCAAATAAGTGCTCCTCAGTATGGCCTGGGGTCATCCAAAAGCTGTATCAGATGAAGTTGTCATAGATGCTGCCTGACATGGGAGTGATGGCACAAGCAATGCATTGTGTATCACTTTTGCAGTTAGGAAATTATGGAACAGTTTTATTGTGGTGTTAAAATATGGTATTAATCACTTTGCATTACTGGTACAGAATTTATCAGTCAAGTTTTTTACTTGATTAATAGAGAGGGCTTTGGCTTGACTGTTTTTCAACAGTCTACCCTTGTTTGTCTTGACAATTGTTTTTTTATCACATTGGTGCACATCTGACAAAAAAAAGGCGCTCTGGATCTTTGGTGGCATTAGTCTGGCATTGTCTTGCACTGCCTTTATTAAAACCCCCTTTGTCCTATTGTTGCTAAGTGATCTATCCATCTTAATATTTTCCTGATGTCTAAGCTACTGTCTGTTAATGGCATCCTAATGCATTCTGAATTGACATATTTCACATCATTTAAACTCTGCTTACCTATTTATCATGCAGAGGTCGTAACTTAGTAAGTGAAAGTCACTCAGAGGATTTTTCTTTGCTATTTCTCTAATTTTCTGTCGCTATAAGGAAATTGCAGCTCTTCCACTCACTTATTGTACCGTTGTGATAAAGGCTCTTCCTCACTCTGGCATCCGATACACGGAGGAGCTTTGTACATTTGATTTCCTTTTCTTCCATTTGTGTCAGCCTGACGAGATATTAAAAACTGGGAGCAGGGATGTTTTGTGCAGCCGTTCCTGGCCCTGGAAGGAACAAAGATGACCTGGTTGGTGTGGCATCCATCCTTGCACAGGGAGACTATCAACTCAGTGCTTGCTGGGGCTGGGATTACGTGTCACTCAATCTTGTCAAAAATTCTATGAATATTCAATGAGGATTTTAATGTATTGTCATCAAGGAAGCAATTTCTGTGTAGTCATATTAAGCATGTTGTCATCTCTGCAGTTTAAATACATTGTTTTGCCCATGAAGTGACCTTAGGCAATTTTAAAATGGTCTCGTTTTTTCTCCATTTGCCTTATACCAAATAAATTAGTTTTACCTAATAGGAAAGAACCTAATATGGATCTAACACATTTGTATAGGGAGAAGCACATTTTAATAAATAATCAGGGTATTATTCTACATGTACCAGGATTTATCTTTCCCACTTATGCTTACACAGAAGGTTTGAGATATGGTCAGGTTGGCTGCAGTCAAGTTGTTCTCTAACCGAGGTTTCATAATGAGTTCAATTTTCAAAGGGGGGGGCGTTAATTTATCTCCCTCCTTGCACTGCTGCTGATGTTTAAATCACTGCCTGCCTCCTCGTTGTGTGTTTAGGTGTAGTTCAAGCTTCATTGCCCAGGCGAGGTTCTCATTTGCATAGATGGTGTATGAGTGTGTTTTGTTGGGTATGGATTATTGTAGAAAACCAAATGGGTTCTAGTAAGGTTAAGATTTTCAAGTTTGTTTTCTTGTAGACTTCCTTGATTGCAGGTTTTTTTAATAAGTGCATATCTCTGTACATAGTGAGAATATGAACATTGTTTTTTTGAGAGCAATGCTGTGATGATTCCTTACTGCATATGTCCTAAATAACGTATTTTTCTTCTGAAATCAGAACAAACTATTTCAGGATATACAGAATGTGGCATTTTAAACTGAAATGTGAACAGCAGGGCTTTGTTAGTCACGCCAACCGTTGTACTGGGAACAACAGGTGTATTGTTGGGTGGACTGGAACAGTGGGAAGTCTGATGTGTAGTGAAATCAAGGGAGAAAGCATTAGTGTGTGAAAGTACTTTGTTAAAATGCTGTTCATTAGAAAACCTGAAAATCCTGAAAAGTACAGAAAAGTACATTTTGCTTTACAGCAATTTGAGAAGTAGACTACTTATTAACTCAGTTAAACAGCATTTTAAGCTGGGAAGAGAATGGTGTATTCAGAGCTCCAAAGTGGTCCTCTGGGCCAACACTTTGAAAATTAACTGGAAAATTTCGGTACCTTTTATGTTTGTGTGAGAACATGAAAGTATCTGATTTTTCAGAGGATGGATTATCATCACTTCCAGGCTCAAGTAGTAGTCACTTTTAAGAAATACAGACTTTGTTTCTAAGGATACTGAGACACTTTCTTAAAAGTGATGGCGTTCCTGCACTGAATGGCCCAGCACTGGAGGAGAGGTTTCTGCCAATTTTTCAAGATGAGATTCACAGCCTCCAGCTTTGCAGCTAGACTTGAGAAAACTTCCCTTAGTACCTTCGCAGGATTGTTTTCTCTCTTCTATAAAAGCTATCAAAGTAACTTACTGATAAGAACCTTCCAGAAATTTATTTTCCTTGACTTACTTCATGTGTTAGTTATATGTATGAGTAGTAATGCTCTTTGGTCATATCCTTTGCACATGGATAAATATGCTGGATATATGGATAAAACTGAACTGTGTTTATGGATGGATACATCTGAGGACTTGCAATGACAGGATGTGAGGTCTGTTTCCTTCAAAGACACAGAGATGGCCATTTGTAAATAAACAGATAATCCTTGATGGAAAAGGATTGATAAAACCAATACTGACTGATTTAAATCATCATGATAATCCCTAATTTTATTTCTTGTTCATTGACTCATTGAGATCATTGTGATAATCTAAAATTTCTCATTCATATTCAGACTGGAGGAGGAAGAACGTAGCACCTCATGCACCTTGAGATACAAGTCAATCCATGGTGTCACTGGTATTTTCTAGGAATTATCTAAATCTTGAAAAGCAGGAGCCTGCTCTCAAGGAGTGAGGTGTTACAAGTGCTGAGTTTGGTCAGGCAAGGAAGGGCTGTCCTTAGCTGAGAGCAGTAGGTGATGAGTCCTTCAAGGCTGCCAGTTAGTCCTGTGCTGTGAACATTTGAAAACATAAGTATTTTGTGTGTGTTAGGCCAACTCCCAGATAAGGATTAGTTGTGTTGTATCCGGGACAAAAGAATTTTAGACCATGTTGGCACTAAAAACTCACATCCAAGCTGCTGCAGCCATGCCTGGAGGATGGGAAAGGTCAAAAGCCAAGGCAGGGAGGGAGTAATTCCAACATAAATGATGCATCCAATCTTGACTCACACCCTTGGCTCTGCAGGTGACGACTTTCCTCCCATAGTCCAGACATTAGAGACACAGAGAAAAAGGGCTGGGCTTTTGCGGTGGAAAATGCAAGGTTTCACTGGCAGCACTGGCACTGCTCATTTTCATCAATAAGTAAAGGATTGGATTTTCTAAACACAACACCTCTGTATTTGGTGCTCTTCCTAAGAACAGCTTTGGGCTCATGTGCATTAATGTGCAGGGTCCCAGTCTGTGTACAGTGATTTTCCATTGTTCTGGGGAGTCTTCTCCATTGAGCTGTTCTGCAAATGGAAGTGGATTTAAGAAAAAGGAGAAAAATTGCTCAGATTGATCATGGCCAAACAAAATTGAAAGGACATCAAGCTTCTCCAGTTCCTGATAGAGGATATTTACAGTATCAAGCAATATGAGTTTTCTTTAAGCTTCATGTTTTCAATCTCTTCCTTTTTTTAACATTTCAAAAGCCCCGTGGTAAAGTCAAAGCAGACTACTGCAGAATTAACAAATCTGACTCTAGTACGCCTGCAGGGCTCTGGATATACATATAAAGTAGTAATCCTGTCTGAAGTGATTTCTTCTGAGTTGCTTAGAAAGTCTTTTGACGACTTCGCGTGTTTAAAAGCATTTATTGTTGTGGTCAGAAGAAACGATATTTTTCTCATGATTTCCACTGAGAAAAGACTTTGTGATTTTCTGCTGTTTCTAACATCTTGCAAAGTCCACAGCAATTAGTACTGAGGTCCAGGAGGAGGAGTCGTGCTTCATGGCATTACTGCACTTCCCCTGAAATGTGTGTTAGATTTCAGTACTGCAGACATTAATGTCATATTATTTTGCATTCTAAACAAGCATTCAACTGTATTGTTTAAGCTGGCTGTATTACACAGTTGCACTCGGGTTTTAAATGAGTGCATAAATATTTCCAGGGAAGAGGAAAAAAATCCTTACTTGTAGAAATGAGTTGTCTCTAATTAATATAGAATCTATATGTGTTGCTCTTCATTTAAGCCTGTAGCTAATTGCTGTCTCACTGACTTCTCAAAGCCAGACATCTATAATACCATCAGCTGAAATTCTAGAGAAGGATTTTAGGGATGTGCATAAATAAAAGTATTGAATAATTAGTAAGCAGTATATACATAGTATTTTATAAAAAGTTCTGTAAGCTTTTCTTTTGCCACATGAGAAACTGAAGAACAGAGGACAGACATGAAAGATCTCAATGAAGACTGGTATTTAACTTTCATGTCTAAGTGTTCAGTTTTGGGCCCTTCATGAAAAGAAAGACACTGAGGTGCTGCAGCAGGTCCAGAGAAGAGCTGGGGAAGAGTCTGGACCATGAGTCTGAGGAGGAGCAGCTGAGGGAGCTGCAGGGGCTCAGCCTGGGAAAAGGAGGCTCAGGTGGGACTCTACTGCTCTCTACAACTCAGTGACAGGAGGGTGCAGCCAGGTCAGTCTCTTCTCCCAGCTGACAAGTGACAGGACAAGAGGAAATTGCCTCAAGCTGTGCCAGGGGAGGTTTAGATTGGATAGTAGGGAAAAATTCTACACAGAAAGGGTTGTCATGCATTGGAACAGGCTGCCCAGGGCAGTGGTGGAATCACATCCTGGAGATATTTTTAAAAGACATGTAAGATGTGGCACTTGGGGACATGGCTTAGTGGTGTCCTTGACAGTACTAACAGGTGGACTTGATGATCTTGGAGGCCTTTTCCAAGCTTTTCTGTGATTCTCTATATTTCTTTAAAGTTGGTCTTGGTCACCCTTTGCTCACTCCCTGCCCTCTCCCTGCGCAGAATTGCTGGGCTCTGGTGGGTAGCACAGACCCTCTGCTGCCCTGTAAAGGACAGATCAAAACAAACCTACACTCCCCCACCCCCTCCCCACCACTTGTTATTTAATTTACAGTTGGATTTGGGAATACCTGCAGCTGCACAAGGAGGTGCTGTGGCAATGCTTCTCTGGATGGAGCCCATTTTGTTCCTTACACAACAGGTACCAGGAAGAGGGGAATTCTGCTGTTGTGCTGCCACATCCGTGGTCTGTTATCTTGCTAAACGACTCCATTTTGACTGTTATTCAATACAGTTATTCAGTGTTCCTCTGGAACATTGCTCTGTTTGCAGTGTTCTTGTGTCACCTTAGATGAATAATGTGGGAGCTGTCATCATGTAAAATTAGGCACATTATAAAAACATCAATGGAAAAAAAAATTGTTGGGGTCGGATAGATTTTCCTCAGTAATAGCTTTAAAAAATAAAATTCAAGAGACTTTTGTCTCTTTAGAAATCACAGTAAACTGACAACAGATACACAATTCTGATTTCTTTACATTTACGTTCCGTTATTATTTAGCTGCCATAGAGATAGATACGTGATACCTTATACAGCCTGCATATGCTTTGAGATTTGAGTTGTGCAGTCATCTAATAGTGTAATTTGAAATACTGAATGTTTGTTTTCACTTTCCAAAAAACGTCATTACTGTTCTTTATACGTTGTTTGGCAGCTTCTGCATCTTAAACTGCTCTGCCAGAGGATGCGAGAGACATTCCCCCACCACTGAGAAAAGCATCCACTAATATGGTCTGAACTAAAAAGCAGAAGCTTAAACTTTTAGCTATATTTGAATGTTAAAATGTTATGAATGGCAGCACCATGTCAAACCAAAGTACTGACTAGTTTGGCTCCTTGCCTCTGAGAGGGATCAGGTACTAAGGGAAGAATTTCTGAGCAGAGCAAGCATTTATTCCACAAGCCCTGAATTGTAAGGAGAACTAACTTTGGAATAATACTGAGCTCGATATCATAAAAATTACTACTATCTCAGTTAAGGTCCTATTGCAAAATGGATTTTATATCCTGGCTCTATTCCATTTCCTTTTTTTTTTTTCCTTTATCCATATTATAAAAGGAAGAAAATTTCAGCATTACTGGAATATTTTCCCTCTGTCTCTCATTCACAAGAATACCAGAATTTCCAACCCCTACCACGCTTTTATCTAGTCACATTTAAATGTGCTTTTGACAAGTGAAAAATCAAATTACCAGACTTAAATAAAAAGTAGCAATTCCCTACTTACTATAGCTATGCATGTGCTTAACTTTGAGCAGCCAAAAAATTATCAGCATGGCAATTAATTTATGTCTTCCTTTCCGCCAGAGTGAATGGCATGTAAAGGATGTGCACATTTCCACTGTGCATCTTAACCTGCTGGCACCTGGGCATGAGCTGCAGGTGGCAGGAGGGCAGGACAGAGGTGACCTCTGCTCACCAGGGCTGCAGGTTGGTCCACTAATGTGCTAATGGGATACTTCTGGTTTGTAGCCCAAGCCCAAGAGTTCCGTGCTCTCAGCCACCTGCAAACACTCTACGTTTTCAGGTGGTGTCCACCTCTGAGTGTGGAACACTGTTCAGCTGTGGCTTTCACATTATTACACTGTTCAGCAAATTTGTTTCAATGCCTGGAGTTCAATTACCTGGAATAAGTTGCTTTAGGAGCTCTACAAGCTTTTCAAAGGGGTGACTTGGGTGTTACTCTAGGTAGTAGATGCATTAAGGATCCCTTTACTTCCCACTCAGTCACAGCTTTTGATTCTGTGGTGAAATATGATTTCCTCTAGGGATGTAATAAAAATACTCTGGAAAGACCCTTTTCCTTAATAGAATTTGATTTATTAAGTAAGCACCTGTGTCCATGTAAATCTATATATGGATAATCTGTTTGTACACAAATTTACTATGATTTTAAGTATAAGAAAATCCTTCCACTTCTTGTTTTTCATTATACCGTCAAGAAATAAATGAATTTGAACTCTGAAAACTCTTCATACTCAGAATAACATTTTCTGTTGCTTAACAGTGTAAATGACAAAATACATCTTAGGCCTGTAGCATATAGCAGGGAAAATGCCCCACAAAGCTGGAGTAACTCATTTAAGTAAAAGACAAGATAACTAGATATCTGTCTAGAAATGCAAAGGACAGTATGTGGGTAAAAGTTCATGAGATTGACCCTGGTAAATATTTTCTCACTCATATTTTTATCTTCCTTTTTTATTTGGTATTGTTATAATAATAGGTGTGGAATGCATTGCCTGCTTCTGCAGAGCCGGCAGATGGAGCAAAAGAGCACAATAAATAGTTGGATAAAAATATCCTGAATGCACTCATTCCGAGCTGGGGGAGGGGAAATGGCTTCAACCCTTTTTATGCTCAGTATTTGTCCAGTGCCATGGTTTCCCATCTGTCTAATCTTGCTCCCATTCTGCCTATAGCCATCTGCATCACTTGCTCTAACTTTTCACATAATGACCATTTCACCCCAAAAGGACTCAGGTTGACTTCACTTTTTTGTGTAAACATTTTGCTAGTCTACTTCTGTATGACAATGCTCATGGTAAAGGATTGATTCAGTTTTCTCTTCCAGAAGAGTTTGGCTTTCAGAAAATTTGAAGTATAAATATTGTCCTGTGAATGTCTCAGTTGATTAAATCAGTAAGGTATCTTATTTTTTTATGTGATTAGCAACAAAATTAAGACCTTTTTTAGTAGGAAAATTTCATTTTGTTCTAAGGAGAAGGTTTAATTGTAAATCTGTTCTGCTAGGTCAGTTCAGGGTTTCTCTGAAAAGAGACACTCTGTGGCCACTCATTGTGTAAAGAAATGCTAATAGAAATACTAACAGAAACATTAACACCATTTTCAGTGGAATAAAAGGGTTTGCTCAGAATAAGATTATATATATGCATAAAGGGAATGGAAGCTGTCTGCCACGTACGTAAAACGAAGAACGGGAGGCTTGTTGAGATTTTTTTTTTTATATAATTCAAGCCTATTGTTCGGATTTATTTTAATGCACTGTGTGCTTAGACAGAGATGTCACTGGGTGCTATTTTCTTGCAGCTAACCTGGGAGCAGCTAGTTCTGTATGGGTACACGTATGTTGTACTATAATTTGCTGAAGGCAGGTGGCTGAACACAGATATGCGGAGGACTTTCCATCCATAAACCATGACAAACACTGCACTCCCTGTCTGTGAATTCAGGTTTTCTTCTCTTGTTACGCAACTAAGAAATTACTGAAGCAACTCTTGAGGTGACAGTGCTGCCTTTTAGTCACAGAATTGACATTTGTTTTGTGACGTGGATCACTTATAGATGTATGTACAACCTTACTAAAAGTTTCACAGTCTTGGTGAGCTCATATGAGACCTCTCACTCAATCCCAACTAGAATCACAGAATAGTTTGGGTTGGAAGTGACCTTCAAGCTCGTCCAGTCCCACCCTCTGCCATGGGCAGGGACCCCTTTGACTAGACCCGGTTGCTCAAAGCCCCATCCAGCCTGGCCTTGAACACTTCCAGGGATGGGGCATCCCCAGCTTCTCTGGGCAAACCTGTCCTAGTGCCTCACTACCCTCACGCTAAAGAACTTCTTCCTAATATCTAATTTAAGCCCCCTCTCTTCCAGTTTAAAGCCATTCCCCCTGGTCCTAGGTCTCATGTTGCAGCTGGTACTTTATATACCACAGCAAATTCCAGCAGGCTGAGTTAGTGTTTAGTAAAGACCTTCTGAAGACAGAGAAACTTGTCAAAACCTTGCTTTTCAGGCTCTCTCCACTACATTCTCCATTTCTGTTAATTTATCTTTGCATTTTTTCTCCTTTTTTACACAAAACACTGCCCCTCATTCTGTGCCATTTGACACCCAGGCAGCAGTCTCCATCCCTCCCTGCCTGAACAGTGAAAACAGTTCATCAGGTTACACTTGAGATTTGTGGAAAATAGTTTTTGCTGTCTTAGCAGAGTGCTGTGGCAGTCCCCTACAAAAGCAGCTGTGCTACAGCAGTGCAGGATACTGCTGTGTAAGTTGAGACGTCCCACCCTCGAGTTAATACTCTTGCTTTATCCTCGTTAGTAAGATAAGATTGCTGTTCCCTTGTAATTTATGATAGCAATCATGTTGACCCTTGACTTGAGGGGCTTTCACAATCCTTTAATTTCTTCTGGCCTGTTTGATTGCACTAGAGAATATTTGTGTTGAATTTAGTAGTGTGAGGTCTTAAGCTCAGATAAAAGAGTAATTTGGTCAGGTCATCAGGTGCTTGAGGACTTGAATTTGGAGGTGTAGAGTATCTGAAGGTCAGAGTTAGAAATGCTACTTGTAGCTTGTGTTCTCAACCAAAGTGGAGATGTGCTGGGCAGGCAGTGTTGAAAAGGAATTTACAGAAGGGGACTGGGAATGAGCAGCCCCAATGGGATGTATAAATTGGCTAAGCAGGGAAAAGCAAGGGCAAATGAGGAAAAAGTGGCATGTTAGAGGTGTAGTGATTAAGAGAGTAACCAAAAAGTTCTGCTGACTTAATCTTGCAAAAGTAAATTTAAATGACAATAGACAATAATAGAAGAAAATCTAAGTGGAACTGCCTTAATCTAAAAGTGGGACTGCCTTAATCTTGGATGAAGTTGAGATTAAATGTAACTGGTTATGCTCAAGATGCCTATTTCCTTTCCCAACAGGCTGCTTTTGGAGAAGATGGCTAATGACATCGAGGATGGAGAAACAGCAATTTCTAATTGCAAAATACAACCACAGTTTTTAACAGGAGAAGCAAAGCCTATTAAAAGGGCTGCTGACCTGTTAGTCACACCTCGCTCACATCCTTTAGAAGGGGTTAGAGGAAATAAATAGATTCTGATCTAGTAGATAGAAATGTCATAAAGTCTAGTCTGAGTTTACTAAAATAAGTAACTGATACTTCTGCTCAGTCTGGGCTTCAGTGAAGTGCTTAATAAGCATCACTTCAGGAAATTGTTAGTGAAACTGGAGACAATTAAAATTATTTAAAGGATGGTGAGTGTGATAGAGGACTTGATCTAAGAGCTAAGGCAGAAAGAGGAGTTTTAGTGATGTGTGAATTGGTCCTGGTGTTTTATTTAGTGTTTTCAGTAGGGATTTTGCAGGAAGAGTGGTCAAATGCAATATGCTGAGACCGTGGAGTAGGACAGGATTACCAATGTCTAGTAAATGATCAGAATATCTGTGAGGAAGGTAATGAGGATGGGTAAAATACAAACAGTTTTCAATTTCATACCATGAACTGCAAGGATATGTGCTGAAATACTGCTGTTTGGGGTTTTTTAGCTATCAGCTAAAGAAGCTATCAGCTTCTCAGCTCACATTATTCCACAGCTGGAAATGACATAGGAAGAGAAGATACTGGTGGTGGTAGATGGTGCAGGTTACCTGCCAGCCACAAATGAAATGTAGCCATGAGAGAGGCCAAGAGCAACGTTCTGTGTAAGAAACCTGCACTGAAGAGAGGAAAATCAGTGCCACTGAATAAGGCTTTTGTGCCTTTTCAGACCTGAAATGTGTTACTCTTGTCACCACATTCACAAATGAAGAGTTCATACCAGGACAGGGCAGGGAAGATCTGCTAAGGTGATGGAGGAAAATGTGGGTATGCTTGTCCTGGGATGGTTGGATCGAGTGGCTGGCAGCAGGCAAAATGTGGCCTGAGAGCATGAGTATGTTTGCTGTCTGCAAGGATATCAGAGAATCAAAGAAGGAGGGAGTGCAAGGAGTTCCTTCAGCTGAATGCCAGCATTATCATAAGAAATAAATTGATGTAAACTGACAATTACTGCTTTCAGGCTTGAGGCTGGGAGGCTTCTGACCATGAGTGATTGCTCTGACAGATGCAGTGGGCCTGGACACCAAGCTGGCTTTAATGTGATTTATTTTTTAAAAACTAATTGTGAATGGTAGTTGAAAACTGGAGTCAGTGATTCAAAAGGTCCTGTTCAGGCTTAGGTGCCTCTAGTCCCAGTAGTATCTGGATTACATTATAACTTAGACTGAGTTAATATAAACTTTTATGCATTTATTTATCCCGTTTCTGGAATCTGCTGAACTGACAGGAACAAACAGAGAATAAAACCCAAGCAGCGTTTCAGAGTTCAGCTGCCCATTACTAACTCCACGTATGGTAATGTGACAGTCTGAGGTGCATTTGGCAAAGGAATTGTGCTTTCATGCTTCTTTGAGCAAAGTTTCAGGTTGTCTTTGCCTTCAGGATATGGCATCTTTTTTATTTTTTTTATTTTACTTTTAAGCCCTAAACAAAATGGTGGCAAGCCCCAGTCTGTGTTAGGGTATGTCTGTGCAGCTGTGCAAAAAGAGATAATGGCGTATTCAGCTTTTGGCGAAGATTCAGTACTTTTCGTCTGTCATCAGAGGTTGAAGCAGTAATGCAAAGTGATACTGGAAAAGCATTATTCTGCTACAGTGACAGCACCATTAAAATCAATAGAATAGGGCTTTTTTATAATCCCTGCTACAGTAAAAGAATTAACATGCCCGTTAGTTGTGCGAAAGCAGGAAATTATCTGGCTCTGTGCTTGTTTGTGGTGAGTTGGGGTTTAGGAAGCTTTGCCTTTCTTTTAAGGAACAATATATCCTGCCTAGGGCTCCGAGTTCTTAAAAACAGTAATTTAAAGATCCATCCACTTTTTGGGAAGGATGAATGATATGATTTGTAAATCCTTTAAACGTACTGGTTATAAAGATCGTTTTGACCACAGTGCACTACTGTATCTATAGTCATGAGTAATCTGTAGTTAAAATCCATGGACATAATAGTAGTGATTCTGTTGGACAGGGCTGTCACAAGGCTGCTGAGTAAGTCTTCACCAATTGTAAGGTATCCCAGTGTGGGCTTGGTTGTTTCTTAGCAAGCTCTATTTCTCACAGCTTTATTATTAAGATGTGGAAACTGGTTTAAGCTGAAAATCTGACTTATAACAATGGTTTTTTTCTCCCTGTTTTTGAAAGAATCACATTTTTTAGCTCTTACCTGATCTAGATGTACTTTTTTTAATTGGCCTGTAACCTATATTACCTGCTGTGAACCTATTTAAGGAAATAATTTATACTTAAGTCATATCATAGCTTAGTTTATCAAAGAAAGTAGTTTTATTTAAACCAGACTCAGTAAAATCAGTGTTAGACAACTAATTATTTTCAAAGACTGGGCTTAATTAGCTTGCTTGAGATTACAGACAAAATCTATGGCATAAAAGAGAATTGCCAACTTCTTATCTTTTCCACAAGGTCATAAAAATATTTTGTTACCATTCTTCAAGCACAAGTCTTTATTGAACCAAAACAATACTGCATTTATTACCATAGTAATTCAGACTGTTGAACTGTAGTTTCCAAAGGTGAAAGACTGATACATTAACCCACTGGTCTGCAAGCCTATGGCAGTTTGTGAAAAATGTTCCATGTCCTTCTCCTCCAAGCACTGTGGCAGAGAGCAGGATAAAATGAGCAGGGACAAATGCTAGAGTTAGCTGAGCCCTTTTAGCAGAAAGTGTGTTTTTTATGTCAGGAGGCACACAAAGAATCAGTTGTGGGTTTTTGGTGGTAGTGTGAGATTTTCTGAAGGAATCCTGGAGGTCCTGGAGTTCTCCAAACCTGTCTCAGTTAGTCTGGTTTTTATTTCATAAAAATGTATCAGCTTAAAGCAACTGAGGTCTGAAGAATGGATCATTGATTGGAAAGTTTCTCAGTGGGCATTCTGATTGCCTTCATCATTTCCCCAAATCTGTTTATTTAATTTTTAAGATAAATGGCCTCTACAGAATCAAATTTCTCGTCCCAGGGCATGGTGGTGGTGTGCCTTGGCACTGAGAGCTGCTCTCTGTAATTGAGTCTTCACACTGGCTGTCCCTGTCTGCTGGATGTTGGCATTATTTTCACTAGCCATAACCATAGTAGCCTCATCTGTACTTCACCTTTCCTTTTATCTCCCATCCAATGCCTCAGGGCAAAAGCACCCATCCTTCAATTAGTTCTAATGGGAGGTGGATAGAACATCAGAGCTTATAATATATGAACTTCTGGAACTTTGTGCAATCCTCTTTTCATATGTAAATATTGTAACTTCAGAAAGCTGGTTAGTCCTTCATCAAAGCATATTCTTTCATAATTTCTGGTTTCATATGATTTGCCTCACTTTCTCTGTGATGTTTTCCTGTTTATTAGATTAGATTATAACTCTGCCTTAGATGATAACTCATTTGGCAATGGGTAGATACTTAGTAAGTCATTATGTAAGAGAAATTGCAGTTTAGAAGTCACCTCTGTGATAACCCTGCAGAAATGAGGGAAGTGAGCAGAAAAGTAGTTTTGGTCAGAAGCGAACTGTCCTCTTTTTTCAAAGGTTAGAAAACTTTTCTCAGCATTTCTTCCTCCTTCCAAGTAAAATAACGTCTTCCACCTTTATTTTGAGGGATTATGCTTCAAAACCATTTTGTGGGGGTTTTTTGTTTGGGGGGATTTGTTTTGGGTTTGGGTTTTTCTGGGGGTTTTTGGGTTTCTTTTGGTTGTTGTTTCATTTTGGTTTAGCGTTTTTGGTTCGGTTTGGGTTTTTTTGTTGTTTGTTTTGTTTGTTTGTTTTTTGTTTTGTTTTGGTTTAGTTTTTTAGCTGGTGGCACTGAGATGGATACTGAGCACAGTATTCCTCTTTCTGCCTCTGGCCTGCTGTGCTCCTCTGTTAACACCTGGTGACCACTGCTCTTTTGAGAGCTGCTGCACCTCTTGGAGGACAAATTCAAAGTTCCTGTAAAATCCCTGTTCTTTTATGTTTTGCTCAGTCTTTTCTCTACTTGGATCTTCACAGAGAAGTTTTGAAGCCTGCACACAAAGTACAGTTGTTAATGACTTCATTAGTAAAATCAGATTATTTTTTTCCTGGAACAGTGCTGCTAAATTTCTGGATGAATTTGTTATACAAGGACACAAGATCTGGCACCTCTGATTTATGAAGGAAAGGAAGTGATATGTGTATCTCTTCAAGCTCTGAAACAGAGGAGCAAACAGCAAAGGAAGGCCTCTGTTTACACTGGTACTGACAAAAGGATCTGCTAGGTTATAATATTTCATAATACATAAAAAAGAGCTGATGCTTGCTTTGTTCTTTGAGGGAAGTGCTTATCATGAAAGATGTGATTGCTTTTGGGCTGGGACCTTAAAAAGCTTATTGGTATATCACATCTCTGGAATCTCAAAAAGAGAAAAGCAATTTAGATATTAATCTTGGCTCTGTTCTTTGCTCAGAGAATACCCAGAAAGGCAGGTTTGTGCAGAAGAAGGTTTTCCTTGCTTTGACTCTTCCTCTGACATTACCTCAAGGCCACATACAGGATTCCTAGAGTTGAAAGAAATGAGAAACTCTTCTCTTTCTCCAATTTATTTTCATTCTGCACTTCTGTATCCCCTCTCAGTGCCCTCTCACAAGAAGAAGCTAAATAAATTTTTAGCTTCAGAAATGGACAAGAAATGCTTTCAAAGGATGTTAGATACTTTATTGTCTTCCCATGGAAAGACAATTGTCTACCCAATTTTTTCAAGATAAACTCAAGATGAGATGGTATTATAAGATAGCTTTTTTTATGAAGCTCAGGACTGGGAGAAATTATTGATTTTCTGAACACCTGCTTCCATATAGGTGCCTGTCCTGCTTGTAGGGAACAGTTTGTAGCTCCTGAAGGACAGTTTCTCTAAGTACATGTATCTGATGTTTTTATGTCAACAACACAATATAAAATTTGTTGCAGAGAGTTTTTGCAGTGATTGGGAAAGAAGCATCTAAATTTGATTGGCGTAAGTGCAGGTTTACTAAGGGATGGAAGGTTTGGAGCTGGTTAGTTGTTAGCATCACTAAAAGCATTGATGCCAAGTCTTGGAAAGGACTGGGCTCAAAATGTTGCTGCTTCATGAGTGCCCATTTAGAATTGAACAGGTTAGAATTTACAATTGAATAATTAAACAGAGTATGCAAATTAAAATTTTAGGAGTGATAAAAGCCTCCAGTTTGATTGTATGAGGAGGACTGACAATGCAAGTCAAAAGCAAATATATTTTTTCCTTACTTGCAGAAAATTTGCTCTTCAAACATCAGGTGCTTGGACAACTTCCAGAGTCAGGATGTGGACTAGATTGACCAATTTTCAGCAGATAAATCTTCTGATTCCATTTTTACTGAGTCTTCAAAACGTTAATGATTTGCTATCTGCAGACTTCAGAGTATTTCTCAGGGACTGGAACACTGCCGAACTTATGCCAAGTCTGAAAAAATGATTCTTAAAGCATTTCAATTTAAAACCCCGTAATTCATCTGAGTATGAGCTGGGAGAGTAGCCCGTAGCATACTGCAGATGAGAGCTCATAGCTGTGCTGCTGGGGTTTCAATCCTCTTCAGCAGAGAAGAAATGGGAAATCTTTCCTTAAGGGTTTGACATCAGTAAAGGAGATAAGAATTTAGAAAATTGGAGAGTGAGGAATTTGGTTTGCTATACTTAATGAATAGTTTCCACCCATAAGGAAATCCAGTTGTTTAAACGATGCATTTTGTAAGTATTTAGGTGTCTGAGGATGCATCAGTCTCTAGGTGGGAGATTACAGGTGAGTTGGGAATGAGTTGGTATTGCTAAGGTAAAACATTTATTTCCAGGCCATGTTATAAAAATAGCTAATTTGCCAATAAAGCAGCCAGGGCACTTCCATGGATGGTGCATCCACAACTTCCCTAGGCAGGATCTTAGAGTGCTTCACTGCCCTTTGAGTAAAGAATTTCTTCCTGAAAGCTAATCTAAACCTGCCCTCTTTCAGTTCAGAACCATTGTCCCTTGTCCTGTCACTATCTGTCCCTCCTTTTTATAAGCCCCCTTAAGGTGGGCTTTGATGTTGTTGTACAGCTGAAATCTCATAAATTCATGAGGTTTATGACAGAACTGTTTTGTCTGCCCAGTTTGATAAGGAGAACCCTTAGGGGCTGTACCAGGATGTGCTTTGGTGGTGTCCATTCTTGTGGTTCGGTTGTGCTTATTTGTATCCTCTAGATTTACTTCCAAGGCCAAATTTTTAAGGCTTTTTTTTTGTACAAGAGGTAATCAAGTCCATTGGGAGTATTTAGGTGCAGTATAAATAGGGAAATGATGAAGTCCGTGGAGTTTTGTGGTCTGGAGATTTGTGCAGTCAGCTAAATGAAAAGCCTGGGAGTGAGCCGTGTGAGGCTCAGCTCTGCACCAGGTATGTGCCCACTCAGCTCCAACCTGGGCAAAACCAGGGGCCAGGACTGCATGGGAGTTACCTGGCCACCCATAGGTGTCTGCAACATTTATAAATATAAATATAAATATAAATATAAATATAAATATAAATATAAATATAAATATAAATATAAATAT
>VZSE01001754.1:834117-855893 GCA_013398275.1 Promerops cafer | reverse complement strand
TGTCCAAAGCTGCCCCCAGGACTCGAGGTGAGGCCTCCCCAGCCCAGAGCAGAGCGGGACAATCCCCTCCCTTGCCCGGCCGGCCGTGCTGGGCCTGATGCCCCCAGGACAGGGATGTCCCTCCTGGCTGCCAGGGCACTGCTGGCTCATGTTCAACTTGCCACTGACCAGGGCCCCCAGGTCCCTTTCCATGGCACTGCTCTGCAGCCCCTCATTCCCCAGTCTGTCCCTACATCCAGGGTAGCCCCATCCCAGGTGGAGAATCCGGCACTTTCCCTTGTTGAACCTCTCATGGTTGGTGATTGCCCAGCCCTCTCATTTGTTGAGGTCTCTCTGCAGGGCCTGCCTGCCTTCGAGGGAGTCAGAGTCCATCTGCAGAGGAGCACCAGCCCAGGGCTCACACTTACAGCAGCCAGGGCTCCACCAGGTGCCTCTGCGGATATTGAATATGTGTGTAGAAAGAAAAGGAACATTCATGTGCATACAGAGAGATCCATTTATTTTGCTATTCTAATACTTTATTGACTTTAAATTAAAACAGATCTCCTACAATTTGAACTTTTAACGGACTAGTTATTGTCATTCTGCTGTAATTGCTCTTTAATGTCATTTGAATAACAATCGGAAAGGGGAAAACAAAATTTATGTGCAGTTAAACAGCTGCAGCTGCACCAAACACAAATGTGTGAAAGTTTCCAAATAGGAACTTTAGTTTGGCAGTGATTTTGGCAAATAATTGTCCTTTTAGTGCAGCTCAACATCTGTGTGTAGTTTAAAGTTTTGTTACCTCTTAGATAATTAGCTGCCTAGCTTTCATTGTGTTTTAATGTGGTAAAAGACCCCAGTATAAAATATTCCAGGTTTAAAGGTAGCAAACTCTGTTGTACTCTTGTTAAATTTACGTGCCTTTCTACAGCCATCACTAATGGGTATGAAAATATCTATGTTCCTTATAAAAGAGCATTTCAAGTAGTAGTGTACCAGAAAATACTTGGGGGAAAAGCAACAGGCACACACTCCCTTCCCACACTTGGCTGGAAAAAAATGTGTTATTCTTTGAATTGTCATTGAATCCCAGTGTACCTGCAAATGTACAGTTTTACTTGGAAAAAATAGTGTGCAATTCTCAAGAGATGGATATTTTTGCTTGAAGAAAGCAAGCTGCAGTGATTTTGGGGTGTATGGCTCTGGGAGTCCCATGTGTGCACCAGCTCCTCTTAAAAGCATTAATTTCTACAATATGAACATTGACTCATAATCTGCAATTTTTATGGAGACACTTTACAATTCTCAGTAAATACATGTCAGAGCAGAGCTGCTGTTCCATCAAATCCTTCCATACTGAAGCAGGGGAGCAATTTAATGAATCCAATGGGAGACCAGTGTAAACCCTGATGATGAAATAATGAAATAATGAGTTACACAGCAAGTGGTGAACTTGGTGCCTTGGGAAATTGTGGAGTTAGATTATATCTGCTCTACAGACTGAAAAATGGGCAGAACAAGCTCTTGGACATCTGATCTGTGGGCACCAACAGCAATAGATGGGGACATATCCTCCAATAGCCCCAAACTCAGCAGCTGTGGAAGGTGGAACATCCAGAGGACTGCTGCAAGCTGTGTTTTGAGCTCTGAATTTCCAGCTCCCTTGGTAGCCTAGTCCTTCTAGGACATTAACAAACAAATGTGTTTCAGTGTTGTGTATTTGTGAGTTTTAGAACATCCGACACCACTGATGTGACCTTTCAAATATGTAGGAAGTGCAAAACCTGAGGTGCCAGCCCCGTAGTTTTCCACTTAACCTTAATCAAACATCTCAATATTTCAATCTCTAAATCATTTTCTTTTAAGTATCTTTGACATTAATAGCTTGCTCTGAGAACACCTGTGACATTAACACTGGGATTTTAGGCTTTTGAATTCATTCATCCTTCTGGGAGGTGGACAACCTTCCTTTTGGTTCTGCGAGTGCAGGGTGAGTAGGCAAAGCCCTACATGAAGAACAGGCTCAGATCTGGAGGTAAAAATGAGTAAAAACCTCTGCCAGGTTTGACAAAAAACACTTTTCAACCATACTTACATCTGCCTTGTAAAGTGTTAAATCTCTCTGAGTCCTTTGTAAATCAAATAAGCAACTATGCAATCTACACAGAAATCTCTAGCCAGACCTTCTTTCTCTTTGGATATTTACTGTGGTCTAGCCAGAAAATTTTGGAAGAGAATTGCCTTAATTCTTTTTTTTATGTGTGTATTACTGCCAGGTGAAGAGATTGTTGTCTTGTGCTGCGGTTCCTTTAAGCTCCAGAGTAGAAAATTATTAAAGTTGGCCTTTCAGGCTATGTGATTTTTATCTGTGTAGAGTCCTGCTCCAAAAATTGTTTTAAGCTCAATTAATTTCACCATTATTTAACCTCTTGTTTAAATGTGTGATAATGAAAAGAAAGAAAACAAAACAGACTCTAGTGAGAGACTTGTAAGAGGTGAATAATTCAACTTTTAAAAATCTGTTATAACTTGATTTCTTGGCCTTGGTTGTGCCTCATCTGTGCAATTAAAGCACCTCCCAGTCTGTCCTCCTGATCACCAGATACTGTTTAAACTCCTTATTTCTGGCCTAACTGTACATATTTCCAGAACTAATCACTTCTTACTAGCCAAGGCAATTTATCTTTCTTAAATATTAGATATTATTATTAAGTATCAGACTTGCTCTGCTTGAAGAATCTGGGTCACTTCTTAGGTTTTAAATTAATGTAATTGGTGCCATGTTTTCTCCTTGTGCCTTTGATGTATCACTGGGGTACCAGGAATGCTCAGCTTTCTGCCCCTTCTTTCACCTCCAAGAATAAAGTATAAATTGTGACCAAGGATCTTTGGTGGGGCTTGAGGGTTGAGGAAGGTGCATCTTGGTGGTGACACGGAGCTCCAGACTAATCTGACACAATTTGGGCAAGTATAAGTGAAATATGTTGGGTATTATTAATCCCCCAGCCATCACCTCTTGCTTTGGAGGTCCCTGAGCACGAAGTTATTTTGCATTTGGAAAAATATTCCGGTGTGGATATTTTGATCTTCGTGCTGGTGTGAGGCATTCACCTTTGGCCGTGGCCACAGGCAGCATGCTGGGCTGAGTCCTTGCTCTGGCCCAGGACAAGACTTTGTCCAGTTTTAATCAGAGCAGATATCAGCTGTAAGAAAGGAGGAATTCCCAGGAACGGAGGAAGACAAGCAACAGAGAGTTCAGATTCAGGTCAAGAAGCACAACTGGGAAATATTTTGAAGCATACCTTTATGCTGCTGGGTTTTTTTAACAAATAATTTATCTTCCCCTTAGATGCTTTCATAGCTTCACTTTAATTTCTCTACTTCATGGTTGATGGTTAATTTTCATATATTTAATTACAAGTATTTTTCTGCACTTAATGTTTAGATTTATTGAGCCACAGTTTCTCAAAATTATGTAGTAAGTTCATTTTAAACAATTTTGCTATTCCTCAAAAGGTTGAAATACACAATTATATGTGCACTTGACAAAGTCATTTCATGATTTCACCACACAAAGATAGTTTTGTGATGGATTTATTTTGTGGTTTGAGTAATTTTGGACAAGAGTCCCACCGATTTTTATTTGATGTGTTTTTAATTTAAAAAATATATTGGATTAAATAGAAGATGTTATTATATATTAATGCATTTTTAAAGTATTATGCTACTATTAAATCATAGTCTTTCTCACACACATATTATATAGACTTTGGAATATGAAAAATGAAAAACAGCTTATAGTCTTGAGGAGTAAAGATTGCCAGCATTTATCTGGATGTGACAGAGATAAAAATTAATCGAAGGCAGTGAAAAAAGTGACAGTACATGGTAATATTTTTATCACACTCAAAGTCAGTAGATTTTCTTCATTTAGAGCTGGAAGTATAACATATTCTGGTTTCTCATCAGTTGTAGGAAAGACTGATTTACTCAGGCCTTCCTGATGCTGCTTTTCAGAGACATCATCATTTCCCATCAGCTGGAATGGGCTTTCATAAATTATGGGAGGCGAAACGGGAGGTTTGGGCTTCTGACACCCGGCTCTGCTTTTCTGCCTTGTTCCACTCCTAAGTAGGCAGCAGCCCTGACATGCTTCGAGTCTGATTTTCATGGAGTTTGTGCATTAAAGACACTTTCTAAATCTTTAATGTGCATCTCTATGTGCTGTCATGGTTTTTTATTTGCACTGGTCAGGCCACAGATAAATCTGTGCTCAATAAAAAAGAGACCTTTTTTTCCCTCTTATTTCTCTCTCTCATTGATGTAAATTACATTTTAGCAACTTAATTTTGCACTTTTTTCCTCTCCAAATGTGCCTAGGTCCATAATGGTAACTGAGAGAGATCCATAATGTGCAAGGCTTTTGTTTTACCAAGCTGGAAGGAGGTGGCTGGATTTTTGGGGATGGTTTTCAGCTTTGCTGTTGTGTTTCTGATTCACAATTGGATTTTTCTGATTCCAAGATCACTTGGAAGCCAACTCAGCTGGCTTCTTGTGCCACTGCTCTTCCAGACCTCCCCTCCTCAAGCTGGTATTAGGACCAGCAGTGCCATGATCAGTACTGTTCTCTTCCTGGAACCATTTCCAGCAAAATGCAGAGGTACAAGTCTGCCCCCTTGGGTCCCAGCATCTTCGGGCTTCTGGGCTCTGCATGTGACTGGGCTCAGAGGGATTGCTGTTTTTCCTAAGAGAGCTGCCTAGTACAGACTGCCCATCCAGAAAATAAGTAAACTGAAGTTATCTGAACTAGAATAACTTAAAAAATTTCTCATTGCTGCCTTTTTCTCTCAGCCTGCTGTGGTTGACAAGGCAACTGCCTCTGCTGATTGTTGTGTGAGGAGTGCCATGATGATTAAAGGGTTAAGGATAAGAAAAGCACAGGAAATGTTATTGCTCTTTGTTTTTACAAAAATGCTTTTTATTTTCAGTTGAGTGGGGAAAGGAAAGAAGAAAAACATAAAAAAAAGTCTTGTCGTTGGTTTCCAAAAACACAAATCAAGTGTTTTGCTCCTTGGTTTTTGCACAAGTGTCCTCAGGGTCTGGGGTGAGGAAGAAGGGGGAATTCTGTGAACAAATAAGTGTGATGCCCAGATGTGTATTACTGTAAATACCAATTTGAGGGGTCAAATTCCAAACTCTTCTGGTGTCGAAAGCTGACTGGCTTCACGTTACTGGCTTGGCCAGTGATGGATTTGTTTTCATCAAGCAAGTCACTTCCACTGTCTGTGCCTTTTTCTCCCTTTGCCTTATCTCCTTCATCTCTAATGGGAGACATTTGCTCATTCTGAGTTCACGCCACGGGGCTGTGATTTCATCTGGCACATTTAGATGTTACCAGAATAGGGATAATAATAGGTTTGTTGGAAAATTTTTAAGATAGCCTATCTCTCAGCGGGTTGATTTTTCAGCAATAAACGCTGGTTTCCAAGTTAATTTTGGTTCCATTGCAGTGTAAGTGCCTTCTGCTGCATGCTGAAGCTTCAGTTCTCTCAGATACAGAATTCATACATATATACACCTCCCAAAAACCTCCATGTGCACATATTTATTGGATGAGCTCTGGCTCAGAAATGGAACCACGCCATCATTGTGTGCATGTGAGATGTAATGTATTTAATAAGTGGGAAAACTCCCCCATCTTATTTGAAGCTTACTTGCTGTCTCTTCAACTACAAAGTCTGTATTCTACAGTTAGCAGTGGTTGAGTCTTGCATGCATTCACTGCAAGAAATTCTACAAGCTGAGTTTCACCATTACTAAATACAGTACTCACTCCAGCACTCTTCAAAATATTTAACAAAAAGGAGTTTGTTTTAGTAGTGTTTGGCATTTTACAGTCGCAAGATAAGCAAATGCTTTAGTTGCACCTTAATACTGGTTTGAAAGTAAAGTCTGTAAGTGACTTGTAAAATAGATTTCATTATTGTATATACAAAATTTTTCCTAATTCTTTTAAAGACAATATTTACGGAGAGCAAAACTTGATTTACAGTTGTACTTGAAACTGTTGCTGTAAGAACATAATGTAAAAGTGAGGTAAAACTATTATAAAAAGATGTATAAATGATATAAAACTAGCTTGGGATTAACCATCTGCAAATATTCTATCATTCTAAACATAATGGACCAACACCATTAATCAGACATAATGTTAATAATTAAATATGTTTGAAAATACAGCAAATGTATTTTTGTATGCCTGTAGCAGTTTCAACATACACATTTTTCATTTTTCATATTACATAAAAGAGAATAGCATCTGCTTTTAAGTTGTTGTTACGAGAAAAGAAAACAAAATAAAAAGAGGTGCAATGTGCAATAGCAGCAATATTTTACTTCTTACTGTAACTTTCCCTATAATCAAATAAGCTGCAACTGCCAGGACATTTATCTCATTTGTCAGGACATCCAAGTTGTTTGTCATCACCCATCTCAAATAAGTCAGCCTGTCCACTGCATTATGTTCACTACTCAGTTGGCCAGAAGAAAACCTTCTTGGTACAGACAGATGGTGAAGAGATAGTAGGAACTAAATAAGTAAAACAAAATCACATGTAAACTTGTTATTTGCAAGTCCATATTGGGATTTCTTCCAGAGGTCATCTGGCTTCTTGAAGTTGCTGACTCCATTAAAAAAATAAAATGGATTTTGTTTATTCCACTTAATTTGCATTAGATGTATAGTGCAAATTTTCAGTGTGTTTTCTTTCAGTGTTTTTTCTTTTTCTTTCCATTTTTTTTCTTTTTCAAACAAAAGAAGTAGAATTTCAGCTGCTCTGTCATTATTAAAAAACAACAACAAAAAAAGTGCATACAGAAACAACCCCCACTCCTCCCAGAACTTACTTGTGTTACAGTGCAAAATTATAATAACCCTTTTTGTGTCAAAGGGCTGATTAAACACCTGAAAGAATACACTTTCATATAAATGACCAGTTAAAAACACTGTTCTCTTCCCAAGTTTTATTTTAAAGATTTAAAGGTTTTCCAGAGTCATGCTGACTATCGGCAGTGTGGAAATCAGGCACCGAGGGCAGGAGAAAGGGTTTTTGGAGGGAGGCTGGTGTTTCCAGCAGTGCTGGGGGACACACCGTGCTGTCTGCAGGAAGCCACCAGAGTGGGTCTGTAAAGGTGATGCTCCTTGTTTATTTTATAGGCCATTCTTCAGCAGGGTGTTTCAGCCTTGGCAGAGTCATCTTCAATTGATAGTGGCTCAAAAGCCATTTTTGTGGCTGTTCTTACAATTACAGAATGGTTTGGGTTGGAAGGAACCTTCAAAGATAGTCAAGTCCACCCCCCGGCCATAGCAAGGGACACCTTCCACTAGACCAGGTTGCTCAAAGCCCCACCCAGCCTGGCCTTGAGCACTTGTTCAGTGATAATTAAAAAGATGCATTTGTCACTGATCCTTTCCCCCTAAATCTTCATGACAGCGTTCCCACTGTTTCCCTTCCCTTCCCTTCCCAGGTGNCAAAGATAGTCAAGTCCACCCCCCGGCCATAGCAAGGGACACCTTCCACTAGACCAGGTTGCTCAAAGCCCCACCCAGCCTGGCCTTGAGCACTTGTTCAGTGATAATTAAAAAGATGCATTTGTCACTGATCCTTTCCCCCTAAATCTTCATGACAGCGTTCCCACTGTTTCCCTTCCCTTCCCTTCCCTTCCCTTCCCTTCCCTTCCCTCTTAAGATGAGTGTTTCTGGGGTTTGTGATTTTTGCTTTATTGATAATTGCGTGTTGGGTTGGCAGCATTCTTTGCTTTCCTACCAAAATCTGTATGGAAGAGTTTAATGGATCTTGCACTGCACTGTAACAGCAGATTCAAGAAAAGAAAATTCATGACAAACCACTTTCTACTTCTAGAACTTTTGCCTCTGTCAAGGAAACCACTGATTTTCTTTTTTTGTGGTTGAATTAGTATCTTTTCACGTAGATACTTGGTGTCAAAGAAGTCAAATGCTTAGAATATGTACGAACTCCAGTGATTGACTTTTTTCTTTATAACATGCAAAAGCCCATTTTAAAATAATTTAATAAAATGCATATTCAATATTTAATTTTTAGTTTCTCATTACCCTTTTAAAATACAGAAGTTACATTGTGTTGATGCTATTTACCCCATCTGTTTCTAGTTTTTAAAAATTGTTTTGCCTTTCATCCATTTTTATTTAATGGACTTAATTTCTTCCCTGGTGCTCTCAGTGCTACTTTTCTTGAAATACTTACTAAAAGCTCTTGATTTTTGTATTGATGGACTGATGGACCATGTCGGCCATTAGAAGAACTGAAAAGTTTTATAGTAGGAGTAGCACTGAAGACGTAATTAGGTGAAGCATTTGTAGCTTTGGGTATGAGCTGTAATGAGGAATTCTCTATAATTCCTATTTCCTTCAAAGAAAAACTGCTTAGTTTTACGTGTGCAGATCAATACTTAACTCCCCACCTGCTCTGCCCTTTGAATATTGCTCAGGATCACTCAGCCTGTTGCCACGTTTGGGTGTTGCAGATAAAAACAATATTCTAGAACCTTCTGTGCCCCATGTTCCCCAATCAGGGAAAAACTGACATCCTGGTGAGAAGAGATTCAGGGTTTGAATGCTTCAGATATGTATTTCAATGTTTCATTGTGCTCTTTGACAGATTAATTGCATTTTTGTTTGCCACCTGCACTTTGTGTTGCATCAGCACAGGCAGCGCTGCGCCAAGGCCGTGTATCTCCAAAAGACACGTGTTGAAAGGTCTGATGAATTACAGTTTTCCAAATAACACAGCACTGACACCCCGTAAGATTCCAGAGGGGAGAAGTGGGATATTTGTTTTGCAAAACTGTTTTCTTCCTTTTCTGTGCATTGTCAGTTTAGCTTCTTGATTTTCCCTCAGTTAAGTTAAGGAAACAAAGATTGCAGTGGCAATAACATGGGCACGTTGCCTCTCAGAAGTGTCTTTTGTAAATAATTTAGGAAAAGAATTACTTCCCTGCATTTGACTAGAGGACAACTTAGCAAGATTGACTATATTTTAATCATCACATTTGTGCCTTCAGTTGTTAGAAGTATTTTGTTACATGGTTATAAAGGCTGGCAATTAAAATGTAATGCTTCTGCCTCATACAAGACTCACAAGCACCTATTTAAACATCCTGGAGATGGCCTGGCTGCGTCCATTGAATTTGTGTTTTGGTACCCAAACACTGAGGGGGTTTTTTGACATGTCACAGACACAAATGTATGCATATATATTGCTTGTAGTCTGCTCTATGGAGTCAGTGGATGTGGCTGTAGGGTCTCATCTAGTCCAGTATTTCATCTTCAGAAGGAAAAGCTGCTCAAATCCCCATGGATTGATGAGGCACCGTTTGGCCATTATTGTTCCACTTTTATTTAATGTCTGAAGCATGAGGAACACTTCTTATTTTGCTTTATATTTCAGTTACAAAGCTTTACCTGAAATATAAAATTCATTTAAGAATCATAGAATGAATTATAAAATGGTTTGGGTTGGAAGGGACATTACAGATGTTATTCCAATCCCCCTGCCATGGGCAGAGATACCTTCCCACCTTCCACTAGTCCAACTGGAAGAAAAAGATGCATCCAACCTGGCCTTGAATACTTCCAAGATCACTCTTCTTTCCTCCTTGCTTTCCTCAACATTCAACACAATGTTTTATGTTCTTGTTTTGCGGAGTGCTGTAGTCCTGTGCCTGTACAAAGCCACTATATAAATTATTGTTAGATGCCTGGTTATACCTTCGAAGCAGTTCACTCATTTTAAGCTCCAAACATGCCAGTTATTCAGCAGACAGTAAATATTTACTTCCTGGAGGGTTTTTTTTTTCATCAAATGACACAGCTATATTGGCCTTCACTTTAGTTTGAACATGAAATGGCCGTTCCCAGGAAGAAATCTCCTTGTTCAACACCCAACAGAAAACTCAAGTAAATCCGATGACCTAAGGGTCTCTTGTTTTTGTACTGGTCCATGCTGACATGAAATCTGTTCATCTTCTTTGCAGCCTTTGGTGTCAAAATATCTGTGCTATTAAACTGAAGGCAGAAATGACAAAAATCCTGTTGACAAGTACATATAGTAAACGCGAGAGTGGAAATGTATGTTATTGTTTTCCAGGAGATCAGTAAACCTCAGTTACATGGGCTTAAATATGATGGTGCAGACCCAAAATGCAGCAGGTCTTCAGGATCTTCAGCTTTTCCTTGTCTGGGATGTGATGGTGCAAGAGGCACTCAGGGGAACAATGGATGTGGGCTTGCCTGTGTGCTTTCTGTGGGGAAGCAGACAAATCTCCCTCTGTAAATTGGTTTTATTCTCAGCTGGGCAATGGAGATGTTCCGCTGGTCCGACGGTGCCCTGCACGACCCTGCATCCATCTTGGACCTAAATGTTGGGATGAGATTCTCCAGTAATGGGTTTAGGGATCACGAAATGCTGTTAGCTGTGCGGTTCTTCGTGCAGGATCTAGGGAATGTTTTGCTATGCCTAAAGACTTTTGTGCTCCAGTTTTCTTGAGAGTGGTACAAGGTTAAGGCTCCATTTAAACCACAGGAGGAGGAGGGGCAGAAAAGTTGGAAGTTGGGTTCCCTGGAGGATGTTGAGTTTGAAATGTAGAAGCAGTGGTTTGTAACAGATCGGTGTGAGCAATTCCCACTGATACCAGCAGCCACCAAAGGATGGAGGAGAGAAGAGCCAGCAGGAGGTCCTGAACTCTGGAACTTGCTCCTTTTCTGATCAAAGTCCAGATATTTTTATTCTTAGGATATGCTTCAAAACTTGAAGGGTGTTTTTGTGAGACGACTGTGGTATTTTCTTATTATGTTGAGGGAAATCTGTGTGGATTTTCCAAAGTGACTGTGATGTCTATGATTCCGACTCATGAATTTGTTATTTAAGTCCACACAGTTCTGTTTTTTTTTAAGTGATCAAATCACAAAGTACGTAGGAAGCATAAATCTGTGTATGGAGTTATGAGAAATGTCATGAGAATTTTTGGTCTGATACTGCAGATCAGTACAAATGAAGCCAACTTGGTAACATCAGGACTTAACAGGTCTTTTACATCAGAAGTAGGACATAGAAAAGTTATTTTCCACAGGATGATTTTTTTTATTTTCCTTCTGCATTATGTAATGGAGATGTCAAAATTTGCAAAATTAGGTCATTTTAACCATCGAAGTTAAGAGAAGCAAACCATTAGAATTTCAATGTGGGAAGCAACAAGAGGGATTTTGAGGGTAAGGAGAGACCAGCTGAGGTTACTCAGGGGAGGATGGCCAAGCTCACTGACTTCTTTCTCAAAGCAGCCCCTAATACCTTGCCCGGCCCTGGCTGGAATGGGGGGAAAGTCCTCCTTC
The DNA here is from genome assembly GCA_013398275.1 of Promerops cafer. Classification (NCBI taxonomy): domain Eukaryota; kingdom Metazoa; phylum Chordata; class Aves; order Passeriformes; family Nectariniidae; genus Promerops; species Promerops cafer. Next base: position 844,480 of record VZSE01001754.1, on the reverse strand, counting down.
AAATGTTTTCCTCTGAAGAGCGATCTCAGTAAATTAAAGTTATACATGTAATGGTTTCAGGTACAAATCCCACCTTGGCACAGTGCCCTACTACATTCCCCTACTCAAATAAAGGATTTATATCTGAAACCTTACCTCTTTTGAGCTGCACTCCTGTGATTTGGTCCATGTGGTTTGAGATGATGAACATCAAAATCACTAACGTTAAATGCACTTTTAAAAAACTATCTACAATAAGTGATTAGGAATGCAATGGCCATATTTTTATGCATTATTTATGGACAAATATTTGATAACCTGACCACATTTTTCATCTCTAGGGCAGTTTAATTAAATAAAACAAAATGTAGAAAAAATAAATTAGAACTTTATTTAACCCAAGCAAACTTTTTACTAAAACAGAAATCAGTTTGCCATCTGTTATAATTGATGGAGGTCTAAATTGTCTTTTTTTCATAGGAACATTTAGCAGACTGAGCTATATTTAAATCACAAGGTTTGTACTTAGAACATCCAGAAATTAGGTTATTATTTATTAAAAGACCCACTGCATTCTCATTTCAGTAGTGATGAATGCAGGAAAGAAAAACTTGTTTCCATCATCGAATTTTCAAGTACAATTACTTAGCTGTGCTCGTACAATTACTGCTAAAATGTCATATATATAAATGACTGTATAATCACATTTACAAAAATGAACCACAGGATGATATTTCTGTGGATTCTGGAAGAGAAGACTCTAGGAAATACTGCTTAATCCGGGTGGTTGTGTTTTTTAATTGCCCAAACTGCACCTAAAATACTAAAAATTTTTTCTGAATAGTCACCTCATTGTTTGTAGTGATTAGCCCAGATAAGAATTTAAGAAGAGGCCTAGGCAACAGTTAAATTAAATTTTAGAAGCTACACTCTTCTTAAGAGCTATAATTTTGCTCCCAGTAGGCCTTTAAATGCTACTCACATGCTGCCTTCTAAGTCCCATTATAGATGTCAGTGCTCCTTAAGTTTGGCTTTGTTTAAAAAGTAGAAAACCCTTCTTTTTGAATGAAATGTGCAAGCAAATCATTAGATTAAATTGCTCAGGAAATGATATGTGTAAATTGGATCTGCAGAGTCGTTACACAGCCTCCAGTAAACTTGGAAATCTAAGGGCACTGTATGGGTGGAAGAGGGGGGAGGCTACAAAGGAGGAATTTAGAAATATTGCCCTGGCATGCAGGGACGGTGTTATGAAAATCAAAGCTCACGTTGAGGCTTGAATGTCAAGGGCAAGGAAAAGCTTCTACAACTACAGGAGTACTATGAGGACTGGGATGTGTTTCTGGGGACATGATGCAGAAGAGGGTGACTGGGAACAGTCAGCATGAATTTATTGCAGATAGATCCTGCTGTGTAGGCAGATTCACTTTGGTGGAAACCTGGCTGCATTTGGGGATCAGGGGACAGTGGTGGATAATGTTTTCCTCAGTTTGAACAAGGCTTTTGGCACTTCCACAGCATTATCCAAGCTGGGGGTGTGTGGTGGCATGGTTGTGTCAGGTGGGCAAGCAGAGGGGTAAAGCTCTGGTTGGATGATGGGGCTCAGAGGTCATGTTTAGCGCCATCTACTCTATTTTCTGGAGACAATAGCAAGTGGAGGAGGATCTGTCGTGTTAGAAGGTCTTGCTCATTTAACAGTAGCAGATGAAGGCAGGCAGTGATACTAGAGCGGAACTGCAGCTTTTGACTACAACCAGTATCTCCAGATTTCAAAACTTGCATGTGTTTTTCACTTGTTTAATTTATAACAGAATGGTTGGGGCTGAAAAGCCTGTAAAAATCACCCAGTTCCAATGCCCTTGCCATGGGCAGGGACACCTTCCACTAGACCAGGCTGCTCCAAGCTCTGTCCAACCTGGCCTTGGACACTTCCAGGAATGGGGCAGCCACAACTCAGAGCAACTTGTTCCAGTGTCTCACCACCCTCACAGTAAAGAATTTCTTCCTAGTATCTTGTCTAAACCTACTCTCTGTCCATTTGAAGCCATTCCCCCTTGTCCTGTCACTCCATGTCCTTGTCAAAAGTCCCTCTCCAGATTTCTTGAAGCCCCTTTAGTCACCAGAAGGTGTTTCAAGGTCTCTCTGGAGCCATCTCATCTCCAGGCTGAACACCCTCAGCTGTCTCAGCCTGTCCCTACAGCAGAGGGGTCTGGCCCTCTGATCACCTTTGTGGCCTCCTCTGGACTCGCTCCAGCAGATCCATGTTGTACTTATGTTGGGGGCCCAGAGCTGGAGGCAGGTGGGGTCTCACCAGAGCAGAGCAGAGGGGGAAAGTCCCCTCCCTTGATCTGCCCACCCTGCTTTGAATGCAGCCCAGGACACAGGAGGTTTCTGGGCTGTGAGTGCACATGGCCAGGCCATGTGGAGCTTCTCACCCACCAGCACCCCAAAGTCCTTCTCCCCGGGGCTGCTCTCAGCGCATTCTCCAGTGCATTCATTGTTAGAGGCCTTCACTGAGAGCAGGTTTGCGTTGAGCCTGCTAAAGGATAGTCACAAGTGTAGGACAAAGCCAATGGAGATTTTATTTTCCCCATTAAACTTATTAACACACTTCTCTTGGAAGCTCTGTCAAAATTCAGGGAAACTGAGAGCTGTATTAATCAATCATTAGTTAAGGTATGAAATACGAGCAAGGTGTCAGGTTCTGCTAAGCCCTTGTGGAAAGATGGGACAAGTCCACACGACTGTGCTGCCCTCACCTGACCATGGGCAAATGGGTAAATCCTGGGGGGAGGCTGGCTGCAGGAGCAGCAAGCTCTGGAGTTCAGAGGGATTTTCCTGGAAAATATTATTCCATGGCAGAAATCATCCCCTTCTGCTTTCTGAGACTGATGTCAGCAAAGAGGCCAATTTTTCATCCTATAAATAACTGTTCATAGCTCGCATCTTTTTCCCTATCATCTTGCCTATAGCTAATTTATAATGGGAGAGAGAGTTTAGCCAAGAGAATGTGTGGTAAAAGGTTGTTCTTATTATCTGTATTTTGCTAAAAATCAGAATGAGTTACCAAGACAGTTGATTTTATGGCAGGAACTATCCAGGGCAGGGTACAGTACTGATTTAAACATTTATTTTATGATGGCATATATTATTCCAATAGCTGTAGCAAGCATTTTAATAAAATATGGATTTATTTTACTGAAAAATCTTTCAAAGTTTTAGTACAGCTGAGAGCTGTAGTTTATTTTGGCACACTCAACTGTCCTGTCCTCTACATTAAATGTTTAATTGAACCCCTCTAGTCTTTCAGTTTAACATCCTGAAAACTATCATCTGAATAACAGTGATATGGTTGTTTCATATTCATAATTATTTTAAGAGCTATGAAAAACAAAAATCAGCTTGTGTTAATGTCATTTTATTTAGTAAATCATTAAAGATTTAATTGGAAAATTCAGTCTTAGCATGTGGAGGTCTTGCATACTTGGATGGCAAATCTTCATTGAGCTCAGGAACATCAAGGCTTGGTCCATAAAGGAAAAAGAGACTTCTCAGTTTTCCCAATATATTGGAAAACAGAAAAATTGATTATGGAAACTGTAGACCTATACACAGTTCACACTTACTTCATGTGCCATAACTATTGCGTAAGTGATAAGTGTGTGTTGTGCTTCTCAGGCCCCAGGAAAATATTTGATTATTTTTTTAATCCAAGAAGTGTTTTGTGCAATTAATAGTAGCCCTGTGGGGGAGGATGAAGAGTCAACTTTATGGCAGATTTTGGTTTAAGCTGGATTCAGAGGGTCTGTGTGTCTGGACCTGAGGGGTGGGATGTCCATGGCCCAGGGCATGGTGAGTTAAACACGTGCACATCTTTGCTGGGTAAAAATTAAGGATGAGAGAAGAGCACAGGCAGATGGAGGCACTGACATCTATTATTGATGGATATGGTTGTGATTGGAGTACAGTTACACAGATTGCTAAAAGCTCAGAGCTGAGATAGCCATCTCATAGGAAGCAGGATTGTCTTACACCCGCTGTGTTTAGTTCTTCTGTACAACACAGGTATATCTGGCATTAAAAAATGGGGTTTTTTAATGCCATACTGGGGTTGACAGTCTTTTCTTGATTCAAACAGTCTTTTTTTGGTGGTGTAAATGCTTTAGCAGCACATGAATACAATTTTTATTGATCTTAATTTCTCCTTTCTGAACTCCATGATTAATTTATTACTGTTTTGGTGATCTTTCAAGGTTTTGCCCAACAGAATTCTTAGCACAATTTTTACAGTTTAACTTCCTAATTGGATTTTTGTTGTAAAATGAAAGTAAGTTTTTTTCCTTAATCTTGACCTCCCAGGTTTATCTACCTTGGAAAGGTAGATAAACTCATCAACTCTGTGTAATAGTAAAACGTTCAGCTCTAGTAGAAGTCTACAAAAAATATGGTAAAATATGATTCAGTGTGGGGCTGATGTGATACTTTCAAAACACAGTAGTTGTATTAAAACAAATCTAATTTTACAGACCTTCAAGTTTATATTGTATTTTTTTTAGCAGTTGGAATTTCAGTTAATTGGCCATAGTGGGACCTGTGTTCATGGACATGAGACAGATCGGGGGGAGTGCAAACTGCAGGCTAGATAGTCAGCCTCCTACAGATTGCTATAGGATATTTCTTACAGGGTAGCACTGTCTAATCTTTACCATATCCACTGTGAAACCAGAATGATGCCACATTGCTGACACAGCTGAGATCAACACCGTGGATGAACGTATGCCTGTCCTTGGTCTCGTTAGTCATATGGAGAATGACTCCTCAGTTGTAGTGGGATATCTAAATATTTTATGGATTTGCTCTGACAGCAAGCATGAGTGTTTAATAGGCAAATTCTATACATATTTTAAAGATGAGGAACCTGGAAACATAGAAGGGAAGTGGTTTAGCATCACAAGGTTGATAGGAGACTGGTGACAGAATCAGGAACTGATTGTATGTTTCCCAAATCTTGGCTGGTGCATTAATCCTTCTAATTTCTCCCAGTTTTGAGGCGCCTCTGTTCCCTTACAAAAGCGACTGCCAGCAGAATTCCTTCAGGCTCTGTCTTGTGCAACTTTTTGCAAACTGAATGGAAAAGTCTAAGCTGTGTCATCAATTAGAATGTCAGCAAGTTAAATACCAAAATTGATGGGCAGCATCCAGTTCTGCTTGACAGAATACAAGAATAGTCTTGCAGTGCTGAGAGACAACGTGTTTAGAGAAGCACTGACTGAGCTAAACCTGAGCAAGGCAGCAGTGCTGGTCCTTCGGGACACGTTGCCATGATCTGATGGAGGACATTTCTGCCAGCAGCATTCCCTGTGTGGGGTGACGAGGGTGCCACAAACTCCATCTCATTCCAGACTGTGCTTGGAACACCCGGCACCGTGATCTGTTCATTCATTGCTGGTCTCCAGACATCCCATTGCGGTGCACTTGGAGGCACAAGTGCATGAGCCCCACACTATTTCAGTTATTGAATGGCAGTAAAAAGAACTTGTTACTAATTTAGAACTGAAAGTCCCTAAGGTCAGTGTTTCCCATGGTGTGTGGGGCTTCCCGCTGAAGCCCCACAGAAATGTCTCTCCTCTTGTCTGTGGTGCTCTCAGTGGGATCACCACGAGCTCTCTCCTGGAAATCAGCTGGTTTATGGTAAGACATCCCTCTTCATCACAGCTTCTCAAGTGGTAATTGCTTCTTGTTAATGGACGTCAGGAGCAGGGAGAGAATGATATCAGGAGATGATGCTCTGTGAGAGACAGCTCATCTGTTCTGTTCACTCCTAGAGGGAGTGGGGCAGTGACCAACCATTAGTCAGCTTCAAGTTTTAGGAGCTGTAACTCCCCGAAGTGCAGGATCAGGAAGGAATTACCAGGTTACCTCAAAACCCGCTTTGTATCATGTACATACCTGATACAGTTCAGCCCCAAGTGTTTTATTAGACTGCTCTTTTAGAAAGGCATTTGAAGTATTCAGGCGATAACATGACCATAACCTTTGTAGTATAGTCAATAACATGCACTTGAACAACAACAACAAAATAAGCTAGAAAATACAGAATGAGCTTCTAAGCTGCTTGATGTTATGATGTCTTCCTTTAAGATTAGGCAGGCTTTTAGTGTCTGGTATTTCCCCTTGCAAAGTGTAATCATGTTATCTCCGAGGGTTTTTTTGGCAATCTGAGTACATTGTGTTCTTCAAGGCATTTTTTTCTCCAGCACTGAGTCTTTCTTTTTGCAGCCTTTTGCCCATACAGAGTATGGATGCCAGAGCTGGCAGCAACAGTTCACTATTTGTAATGTTGGTAATCCTGTCCACAATGGCAAAAATTTCCTCCATACTTGAATTTAAGGATTTTTTCAAGAAAAACATGACTTCCTCATGTCGAGGTGTGGTTCTTGGAGCTCACACAGTTGCACATCCTTTTAAAGGCTCTCATTCCCCACCCTGTCAGCGTGACAGTAGTCTTTTCTAATGGCAAAGCTTTCCATCTTGGATTTATTAAAGGATGTTTTGTTTCTTTATTTATCTGTGATCCAAAATGACTGCGTGATTGCACTTTTGCTATTAGTTTTAAGTCAGTTATTACTGTTTTTATGATGTTCATAGTAATTTTTGCAAAGATTTTCTATTTATGTCCACATTGTTTGTGAAGATGATGACAAATACCCATTAGAAACATCTTTACTGAGAGAGTTTTTCATTGACAAATGTGTCCTAGGATAACTGATCATAATCCATTTAATATGTGTTTGTTTTTATCAGCCTTGTGTAGCACTAACTTCTTTAACCAGAATGTCAGTAGTGCTAACCTGAACATCCTGAAAAGCTCTAATTTGTTGCATCTTCATGGTTGCCTTAAATGCATTTGTTAGATATTTATGAATCCTGGTGATGAATGCAGTATAAGAATTAAGATTATTACTTTCTAATGAAAATAATTTGCTATTTAGTAGAAATAATCAACAGTGTGTAAGTACACAGTGTCTGGATTTCATTAGTTGTTCATTCTTGTTGGCCAGATCGAGTTTAGAAATAAATTTTCGTACCAGATCTGCCCAATGGCCCAAGAATTTAAACAATTGTACCTTATTAATTAATTGACACCATAATCTAGTACTAGGAAAAGGATATTTTAAAAATAATTTAATAAAACCCCTGTAAAGTAGCCTTCCAGTAGAGAAAATGAACTTGGAATGTATTTATTAGTATTTGGCTCACTCCTTCAAATCTGAATGTGCATGCACAACTGCTCACAATTAGAATTATTTTTTCTAATGCATCTGTGTGGGTTTGTTTGGTTTCTGTAGAGAGACATGTTGCATTTAACCATGTAGTGAGTCATATATATAGTACAACTTGTTTGGGTCAGAAAGAAGTAGAATTATACTGTGATATTCTTACATTTCTGGTAGTGTAAGCCGCTCAAAAACCTATTTTGCAATTATCTTGATTATTTAAGTTCTTTGGATGTCCTTGTGAGAGCAATAGACTGTTCTTTCCAGATGAAATTATTTAGCTGTTTCTTTCCTCAGTTAATGTAGGGAGAGAAAATCAATATAGAAGATAATATTTTAGCATTAGTTGATCCTAGGGTCTTATTTGATTCCAGCGTAGCAGGCTAAGTAGCAAATGCTCTTAGCAATTGTTTCTGTTAGTGGAATTTTGAAAGCACTAAGAGAAATCTTGATCCATGGAGACACTACAGTAATTCACATTGACATATTTTCCCCATTTGCCACAGGGCAAGTGGAACTATTAATGCTCCTGTGCAAAACCTCTTTTCTCCTTTCCTCCCTTTTTTTTAAGAGCAGAACAGAAACAGTGTTGATCCTAACAGTGGATTATATGTAAAAATTTAGACTACCCTGCAGCCATCAGAGGGAAAAAGATTCAGAAAATTTACCATCACTGAATCTTTGCTTTTTTTCTGAATAGACCCCTGTTCCATGAGTATATATATTTATTTATTTACATGGTGGATTTCTGTAGTGTTTTGGAGGTTTGATGGTTGTTTTAAGCAAGAAGGCATCTCTGGGGTCAGGAGCAGGTAGCAGCAATTGTCAAACAAACTGTTTGAATACTGCATGTCCACATGAACTGACTCTAACAATAAAATATTCTCTGAATCCATTCTGTGCTCCACAATGTACAGTCAGCGCCCAATGGAGACAGCCGTTCCAATCATGTATACACAAGGAATATTTGTTATCCATTGTAGTATTTTGCCTGCAGCTTTGAGAGACCCAATTTTATCTTCCCTTAAGCAGCCAAAATGATGTCAGCATCACCATGGCACTTTTTTTTCTTTGAATGTTTCAAGAACCAAGAAATTGAGCTGTTTGTTGATAAATGAAGGTTTATGTAAAATACATATAAATTTAAGCAATTTAACTCAGTGAAGTAAAATGGCCTTTGAAATGAGATTTAAATGTGAGTTCTTGAAAATCTGGTTGGTTAGATGTGCAGAAAATAACAGACAGTTGAGTGCTAATAATGCCATAAACAATAATTAGGCTGTGAGGAGCAGTTAATGATAGATGACCAAGTATATATTATGTATCTTCTCAATGTGCATCATCTTGGCTTTATGTTACTGAACTGTGTGTGTGCTATTAGATTAAAAGTTAACTAGAAAAAATTTCTAGATACAAACGATCTAGCAAACAATTAGCAAACAATTTCTTTGGTGTCCTTTCCCTTCTATCATTTCCCTTCCCCCTTTCCCCCCCCCTTTTATTTTTTTTTTTAATTTTTTTTTTTTTTAAGAGAGCCAAGAGACTAAGCTTAGGTCACAAATGAGATGAGTTTGATGACCTCAGCCTATGGCCTCAGACATCTGTCTACATCTGAAAACATCCATAGATTTTAGTACAGTTGGAAATCTCTTGTCAGGAAAGATTCAGGAATAGACTGGGAACACTTAATTCTGCTTGTGATTGTAAAACCTCAAAAAACAAACAAATCATCTCCTTCAGTACTTGGTATTTAGTAAAAGTTACAGTTATGATGCATAAAAGGAAAAACATTCAGAATACTCATTGAACCAAAGTAGGGTTGTTTTTCTTTTTCTCCTTAGACTATTTATCATCTCCATGAATTATTGTTCATTCCTCTCTTGTGATAGTTCTTTCTGATGTGGGCTTCTCTGTAATGTTAATCATAGAGGTGCAGCCTCTGGGAAAGACACAAACTTTAACCTTTCTGGGTCATGGGTCTCGGAAGCCACTTCAGTTAGAGATCAGCACAGTACAGCCATACACAGCGTGTTCCCATTTGTTTCCAGGTCTTTCAGGAAAAGAGAATTAATTATTTATACCTTATCTATATACATTTACTTATTATTACAGCTCAGTTGTCTTTAGCCTCCAGTAGTTAATTTAAAGTACATTTTTCCTAAGGTAACTTCATCATCTGTGATACAACTTGCGCTGTTCATAAGGCGTATCAAATCATTTTAATTAAGAACCCAATCTGTTTGCATGGAAGTATTTCCCTTTTTGTCTATGTCTGCTGAACTTTCTTCTTCCTGTGGTGATGTACAAGCCTGATGTACAAGTGACTCTTCAGCTGTTCATAGAATTATATAGGACCCAAAGAAACCATAAGAATTTGAAGGAAAAAAATAGGCTTTGTATACCTTAGGATCTTCCTTGGAATTATGTGATGAAAATGAAAACTTAAAAATTGTTGATTGCATCAGTGTTGCAGATTTTTAATGTTTATTGTGTTACTTGTGATCTTGTAATTCAGATGGCACATCAGTGTAGTGAAAAAATAATAGTTCATTACATAAAAGCAGTATAAGATACCCTGCTTCATGAAAAAGACAGCATATGTTAAGAAACCAAGTAATTGTCTTGATGAAATAAATGAAAAAAAAAAGAAGAAAAAAGCAAGATATGCAACATGGTGTGCATTAATTGAAACTGCTTTCAAAAGGTACATAATGTTCCAAGTCCTCTTCTACTCAATACTCTGTTCCAGGAAATTTACCTTTCAAAACTGTCACAGAATTTATTTTAATGCCGTTTGTTTTGCTCTGCAAGCCACTTTCTATCATTTACCAGCAGTCCTGGCTCACTGGGGAGGTCCCAGGGGACTGGAGGTTTGCAAATGTGACACCCATCTACCAGAAGGGCCAGAAGGAGGATTTGGGAACTACAGGCCTGTCAGTGTGGGCTTTATGAAAGGCAGGTCCTGCTTGACCACCCCGATCTCCTTCTATGACAGGGTGACTCACTCCGGGGATGAGGGAAGGACCTGGACAAGTGACACGACAAGAGGAAGTGGCCTCAGGTTGTGCCAGGGAGGTTTAGATTGGATATTAGGAAAAATTTCTTCA